>JAOEGT010078083.1:0-15291 GCA_025447795.1 Speoplatyrhinus poulsoni
ACCATATTCTCAGGTACACATGCACGCATGGACGCGCGCGCACACACAGTATAGTGGAGGCCGGGGAAGATGAGAGCATGATAGGCATAGGTGGGTGTAGGGGAGGAACTGGAAAGAGAGAGAACCCTCTTTAATCCTAAGTAATTTGTTTTCCGATGACATTGTATCCCATCTAAGGGCCTGTGTGTGTGTGTGTGTGTGTGTGTGTGTGTGTGTGTGTGTCAGTCAATGTGCACACACTTGTTTTAAAGGTGTGGTGGTATACATTACATAAACACGTGTGGGCAAAGTGCTGAAATGCAATTTAAAAGAAACCCATTAATGGAAGATCAGTGCAGACAAAAGCTCAGTATCTGTTCCCTGTCTGTCCATCTCCTTCTCAGGGCATAAAGCGTGTGGACCCTGCCCTGTTCACGGAATATACTAGCAAGTAAGTGCTTGATTTTTGTTTTCATGCAGTTAGTTATTTGTTTGGATGGAAGCTTTATCTTTTTAATTTTAATTTTATTGTTGTATGGCAGGGCTATGCATGTTTTACATCTCTCCCTGCTCCAACACGCCTGATTCAAGGCGGTTAGAAGCCTGATAGCGACCCGTTCATTTGAATCAGGCGTGTTGGAGCAGGGAGAGATCTAAAACATGCAGGGTGCGGCCCCTCCAGGACCGGAGTTGAACAGTCCTGTTGTATGGCATTGATTTCCATTGGAACGTCGTGCCTAGTTTCTTTTCTCTGAGCTAATCTAACCTAACCTAATCCGTTGTGCAACCAGTGCCTGACCAATGGCTTAGCCAACAACTGAGACAGCGACGTAGAGAGTATCTGATGAGTAGAAAAGGACTATGGTGTTTTGTTTGTTGCTCGCCCCTCGATTACGAGTCCGGTTTCAGGGTTTAATAATGTTACTAAATAAGAGAATGTATGATGATATAAAAAATGTGCTTAGACTTCTACAATTAAGTGCCGTAGCCTAGATCTAGCTTTGTGGGACCATCCTGATCTTGTGAGACTTCGTGTGACTTTGCCGCTGGAGAGCTCGAAATGGTCCAGTGTGCGATTAATCAGCGTCACACTGATAGATACGGGCGTGGCTTAGGTGGACACAGACAGCGTACAGAGAGATGCAGCAATAGCATCAGTTTTATTAGCAGGGCAAAAAACGGCACTAAAGACTTTGTCTCGCTGGGAAATGTGTTTTCACACTTCTGCAGACTGGCATCGGCAAGTTTGATTTCCTCTGGTTCACAGGTTGCTCCAATCGCTTGCCCGTTTCCCAACCGTTTCAATGGATGGCTCTCTGGGTGGTTGTGTGTAACAACCATCTGGTGGGTCAGGGTAGTCTAGATCAGATCATGCAAATATATTTGAGCAGAGCGCTCCAGTCCAATTAGGAACAAGTAGGCTATTTTTGCCGCAACCTTATACTCAAGACCAATGAGTGGAACAACACGATAGTAAAGCGTGGAAGTCTTTCATTGATATTCTTCGTTTATTCAATGGCCGCTTCGCCACCCATTCACTCCCACTTAGTGACCCACCTGTGGGTCCCGACCGGCAGTTTGAAAACCGCTGGTTTAGATCCCCCTCATCACGTGTGCTAGTGTTTATGGTCCTGTTGGCCGGGTCCACGGCGCTGCAGAGGGAACGCCGTGGTCTCTTGTCCCACTTTCTGCTCTTGTTCTCAGGCTGTTTGGAGAGGAGAGGGTTGGCAGGCTGGATCTGTGCTCCATGTTGAAGAAGAAGCGAGAAGATGGATATTATTACACTGAGAGTTCACTACAGCTCGGTAGGTGCTTCACACGACCATAGAGTTTTTTTCTTATTCCTTTTGAGCTCTATCACTGATGATGCATTCTCCTCTGTGTGTGTGTGCGCGAGTGTGTGTGTGTGTGGTGTGTGTGTGCGCACATGGGCGCTGCGCTGTTGAGGCTGTGGGTCCGTGGATTTGTCAATACTGCTTGTGTGCTGACAGTGGTAGTCCACCAGAGGGGGCTGTCGCCTTACATTCATAACGGCATGCTTATTCCTCTGGCAAATGACATCTTAAGTGGGTCAAGCATGGCTAGAGACTGCAATATACAGCTGTGTACTGTATATTTTTGAAGGCTTGAATTAAAAAAATGAAATAATTTTAGTTACATTGCATGTATCATTGCATAATCTCTTTGGACATGCAGGTTAATATTACATTGTGCTTATACCACAGTATAGCCTACTGTAGTTATTTCTCATCAAATTATATTCTTGATTGCTGGTTCATTCTGGTTGCTGAGCTGTTTCACAATGCAGACATGGCATTGTGAGCCAGTCTGCTAATCTGCTCATGATGAGCATGTAACTTTGATAGCATGCTAGCCTGGCTGTAAGGATTTCAGATTTGTATACTGTAGCTGTCAAGATCATGTCAAGATGAGCTTGATTGCTAGTACCAATCGATACAATATTCCTGATGACACCATGGTAACATTATCTACATGGACTACTCAAACCAGTACTAAACAGGATTAATATCAGAGTCTCATCTCAATCTGTGTTTATGTGTGCCATTTTTAACAGGATGTGGTGTCTAGGGCTGCACAATTAATCGCATTTCAATTGAAACTGCGATATGACCTTGTGTGATTATGTAACCACAAAAGCCTGCGATTATTTAGAAAAGATCTTCACGCACTGCGTGTAGACAACCTGCGCGTATTACCTCCGTGGTAAGTGCGAGGGCAAGACGATCCAAAACCAGTTAGATGTCTCTGTCAAGTGGCGCAGTGGTAGAGGGGAGGGGGGCGAGAACTCGCTGGTTCGTACCAATTTAAGTGGTTCTATATGACCTTTTGCCACCATTTGACGCTAAGCATGCCAGCATGAATTCAATCTGTTTAGGACATACTCCACTATACTGTATTGTATATTTACATAGACAATATTTGTTTGCTGCTATATTTAAAAAAATTGTACATAGCACTTTTAAGCTTTGATAAGGAAGGAAACAGAATTATGAGAGCTGCTTACTATATCGCAATTGCAAATCGCATTCGCAATATTTGCCGAACTAATCTTGATATTACTTTTGGGTCAAATCGTGTAGCCCTAGCAACCTGTGCCATCCTTGTAGCCAACAGACAGGCTACAAGAGAAGCAATATAGGGAACACATCACATTGATGTATTTCAACAATTCAATATTGTGTGGGATTCACCCAGCAATTCATATTCATGCACACACCCTGGAATTCCCAAAGCACTGCTGTCAAATAGTGTGAGAACTTGAGAGGAATGTTGCTGTCATAATGTTTTGTTTATCACTCTGTTGTATTTATTTCTGTGTATGTTAGAAACAATGGGAAGTCAGCAAGAAAGCTGTGTGTGAGCGACAGGCACATTCAGCTTGTCGTGGTTTAGGCGTATGTTTCAGCGCAGTGGTTTTCTGCAAGCCGTCAAATTCACACAGTTGAGAACCACAGTCAAACGATGTGTTCCTGACCGTCCCATTCATATTTCTGTCACGGTGACATGTCTAAGAGCTACAGTGCTGCACATGTTTTCAGATTCAGCTCCGCCAACCGCGCTGTCAGTCACTCTAGTGAGAGTTTATGTCGGGCGAATCTGCCGCCTTCTGTCTTGGTGATACTGTGTAGAGCACTCAGAGCTGTGTCATCACTGGGAAGGCTGTGATTGTGTGAAGACTTAACACAGTCACATTAGCGTTGCGTACAAAACCCATTACAAACACTGCGCTTCATAGAGTGATGTTAATCCCATCAATACTAACCCAGGACAACACTGGAACGTGACAGACACAGAACTACAGCTTTAGATTCTTTGGGATTTGTTTGTGCATGTTGTTTTTGTGTTCATGTAGGGGTATGTGTCTGTCTAATTACAATACTTAGAAATAAAAAATGAAAACTTGTTGGCATGACATAGTTAGTTGATCTTTGCAATTGACATGTTTTCTAGCTCTATAATGTTGACATTTTCTCTTAAAATGTTTCCATGTACATTATATTTGCTTTCTCTGTACCAAGCCATTATCGCCATAATGGATTTCTATTTATTACTTATGTTTGCCAGCTACATTTTCTCCACATCCTATCAAATGTTTGCTTGGGACAATCTGTTACGAATGAAAATGCCTATCTTCATTGTTGACAAATCGGCTACGGATCCATAACCTTGGCACGCAACTATAATCTGTACTGTCCATTATTTGTGTTAATATTCTAACAGTGAAGTTTTGCATTATATTTTAAGCTTTATCTATTTTCTCTCTGGCCTTCACTGTGTTATGACCTTGATATTTTGACCAGATTGTGCACGGTTTAAAATGAGATCCTTTAAGACACACACCTGCACACCCACAACTGCTGAAGTCACCAGATCTATGCAGACTATTTTCAGGAGGGTGTAATTGGGAACGGAACATAGTGCCACTCACAAACACCAGCATTCCTGTAATTGATTTGATGTACGTTGGGGAGTGCAGAAGGGCAAACCATCAGTCTCTATATTGACTGTAAACCCAATGACAAAACATTTTATGGGCATGAGTCAATACACAGATCTCTACATTAGTGTGGTCATCAATAACATCCACGGTACAACGAATGTAACACTTGCTTTGGATTAATATGTCAGTTTAACCGAGCCGTGGATTTGATGAACCGTTACACCCTTACTATTTACGGAGACAGGGCTGTGTAGAAGTGTCGGATAGTTTTTTTCAACATACAGACAACGGTAAGGTAGCGAAATTCAAGGAGGTATTTGTTGAATTTGACAAGTGTATTAGATTATTTAGCTTGCAAAAATCTTAACATTTGTCTTATTGTCATGTAGTTGGTTGTCGTGCATGTCAGTCAAAATACCTCTCCTTTCAAGTACAACAGGCGAGTATTGACAGTTAGCCAATGCTGTGTCCGTCCGTCCGTTAGCTCTCTGTCCTATGTGGCCTCCAGTTGGTATTGACAGTTAGCCAAGGCTGTGTCTGTCCGTCTGTTAGCTCTCTGTCCTATGTGGCCTCCAGTTGGTATTGACAGTTAGCCAAGGCTGTGTCCGTCCGTCCGTCCGTCCGTTCGTTAGCTCTCTATCCTATGTGGCCTCCACTTGGTATTGACCATTAGCCAAGGCTGTGTCCGTCCGTCTGTTCGTTAACTGTCTGTCCTGTGTTGCCTCCACTTGCTCGGCTCACTTTTCACCTCTCAATCTCTGTTCTACCTGCTGTGCCCTTGCTGTCATGTTGAAGGAGCACTGAGGTCTCCAGGCATCTGGCCTGCTTACTACTAAGCTGTGTCTTATGTAGAACCAGGTCACTGGTAAACACACAGCTCTCTCTCTCTTTTTCTCATGATTTATTAGACGCTTGCTCTCTCTCTCTCTCTCTCTCTCTCTCTCTCTCTCTCTCTCTCTCTCTCTCTCTCTCTCTCTCTCTCTCTCTCTCTCCCCCCTCCCTTCATTTTGTCCCCTGCCTTGGGCTCTCGCTCTCAGCAGGACACTGCTGGTTGTGAATGATAATTCTCACATGCCTCTCAGGTCTCCGGAGGCAACAAGACCTTTTACACATTTTCATGCTCGGCTGACCTCCCCCAATATTATTTTAACTAGATTAGGAATAATGACGATAGAAAGATGATAATTTTCACTTTTAAAGCAATTCTAACTCTTCGCACGGGTCGTGCCCCACAGTTTTGGGGGGGGGTGCTAACACGCACAGCATCTGGTTCGGAAAGATCCGATGCGGTATGCCAAGAGGCTCTGGAGTTACTCAGCTTTTCCTACGGCTAGTCCTGCTACCGACTGAACCGCAGGATTTTCTACAATCTCCCTCTCTCCCTCAACCTCTCTCTATTTATCTGTGCCTCTGTCTCGCTCTCTCGCTCTGCTATTCGTTTGATTTTGTTTCTCACTTGACATTTAGCATGGCATTTATTTGACAGATTATCGAAGATATGCAGCTTTTATTTACTGACGCGGCTGAATGTCTTTTGTTGACTATCATTTCAACCTAGTGGCACTCAGAGCAAGTAGGTGCCCAAAGTAATTTGTAGCATTTGTGAAATGTTGCGCACATGCAGCGAGGAATGTTGAAAACCATTTGAGCAGCTGGAAGCAAAAGCAAAAGTGCATTTTCAAGAGCGAGAGCGAGGAAGGTGATGAACGAGACCAGCTAGTGGATTGAAGGGGAAGCAACAAAGAACCAATGACATTAAATGGGAATAATGAATGGGGATCGGAGGAGAGCTTATAAGGGAGGATTAATCAGATGAAGAGGGATATGGGAACGGTTGGACGAGGGAAAGGATGAGAGGAGGCGTGTATGGAGGATGGTGACATTAAACATGCCACAGAGGGTTGGAGAGAGGCTATTATAGAGGGAGGCGGGGAGAGGAGGTTTTTATTTTACACAAGGTACGATGAGTCACCACAGACATCTTTCTATGTGAAGACGCTGCATTCAGTAGTAATCAATAGTGAAGAGACGACGCTTCGGGTGAGGGGGGAACAAGAAACGACATGAAACAAAACTCTCGTAACGTGTTAAAACATCAGGTCAGGTCAGCACACAACTTTAGTGCAGCGTTGGTCAGACCACCATACAGTACTACTGTATTTACCTATGAAGACTCATGTATCCACCGACAACCGTTCATAGTCCATCCATTCGAACGGTCAAAAACAATTTTGTTGTTGGCAAAGGTCAAGACAATCCAGTCAAATATTTAGCCCTGAACGCATTAGATTTAATAAAAAGTGTGTCTGCACAGACTGCTATTGCATTAATTTCATATTAGCCTGTAGATTAATATATTCTGTCATACTCTAATATGCTAGTTAAGGATCTGAAAAATAGCCTTTGTACTCAATCTTTTAAATAACACTTCAACTGAACCAATAGGAGCTTGCCACAGTCTGCACTAGCCAATCAGTCTTTTTGAAAGTCGACCACATATCTCTACTTACAGACCAAGCCAGTTGAAACAGATTTTGTTCATTAGTGTCTAGGCTTAACCAACGGAATATCGAACACATGGATTAAAAAATAAAAATTAATTTACAGAGGAAAATACTGAATGGGTCCTTATAACAAGCTATTCATTTGAATCAGCTGTGTTGGAGCAGGGAGACATTTAAAACATGCAGGGCTGCGGCCCTCCAGGACCAGGATTTGGGACCACTGTCCTAGAGAATCGTAGAATCCCCCCCCTCATATGTGAGGGCACTGGTGTAGAGACACTGACGAGAACTGCGTAGAACTGGTGTAGAGGCAGGAGGAGGTTGTGATCTGCTGGTGAGGCAATTATTCATCCAGCGGTGCTATCATGCTATCGTGTGTATGTGTGTGTGAGGTTGAGCCATATTGTCGACATCTACACCAATGCAGCCCTGAGATGCGACCTAGAAAGGGTTTAGGTCAGCCGCTCTCCATCTTTTTCCACACACAACCCTCGTTTTGATAGAGTTCAAATATCAACAAGCTCTCTCCAGAACCCTGACTCCACCTATTTGGCCAAGGTTACGGCGTCGAGAGAGAACTGAATGTCAATGTTTTTGCATGCTAACTCAATGCAACATAGAGCGCTTAAATGTGTGAATAAATCAGGCAATGGTCCAAGCGGGTTATAGGGAACCACACATAATACATGGTACAACATTTGCAAACTAATGTGTATTATGTTTTATCACACAGCTTGCTAAATAGCTGAATGTTTTCACTTGTGTTGCACACAAGCTGTGCAACTGTGAAGTGTGTGTGAGTGTGAGAGAGCGAGAGAGAGAGAGCGTGAGCTAGCTCGCTCCAGAATGCATCTTTGGTGTTTTTTTTCAAATTACAGTGATATATATATATATATATATATATATATATATATATATATAAAAATAAATAAATATAAATAAATAAATAAAATCATGCATGGACAGCTATGTCATGTTAGATGAATGCATAACTTTGGTGATGTAAAAACTCTAGTAGTAGTACGCATTAGGCAAGGATAAGGGTTTTATTTTATTTGTGAAGGAATCATTTTTACCACAGTCTATGAGGGTAATTAAGTACGATTGAAGCAAATTAGTTCCTGTCTGTGAACATAAAAAAAACACCTTCTAATTCTCTGTCAGGAGATAAATTGCCTCAAGGCAAGCTATGCTGAACAGGATAATGTTTGTAATAAAAAGGGTGAAATGACGAGCATGTCCTGCACATGCAAGTTTACTGATTGTGATTAATGAGTTTGTTTTTGCCTTCATGCACAAGCGCCACTGTGTGCGTACATATTGTTTGGTGTGTGTGTGTGTGTGTGTTTCTGGGACCATTTGGTTAGTTATTCATTACATAGTCATATCACCAGAAAGGATATTGAAGTTATGTTATCTACCCTATGCAGCTGCAAAATTGTGTTGCGTGAATGTGTGCGTGCAAACATTATTATGCCTTGTTTGTCTTGGTTGTGTCATGTGCTTGCCTGTGTGCCTGCTTAGACTTGAAGCTTTATCGCTGACTGGTATTATCTGAATCTCATGTTTCTGCCTCTCATGTGTTCCACACCGTTGTGAGGTTGTGGAACAGTAATTAAGCCTTAACATTTTGATGGTTTAACCAGCAAGTGTTTTATTAAAAAAATACATTTGTAGTGGACAATACAGTAAAATCCTAGAAGGGATTCAGTTTACGATAACAGATTAGGTAATTGTACAATAGCAAAACACAGCCTGAGTTACAAACTACTGTATGAACCATTTTATTGGAATTTTATTGTGAGATGCTGCTTCATTCCTAGTGAAAACAAGTGTTTGCTTGGAAGCGGCCATAAACATTCTCGATAGCTAGCTCAGCCCTGCTATTAAAATATAGTACAATATAATAAACAAATAGAGTTTTCTAGCAGCCAGACACTATTGGATTATAGTGTGGAAACTCGCCCTGAATGGTGTACCGATCAGCGTCCATAGCGGTGATATAAGTTTGATGATGTTCTCAGTCAAGCGTACGTTGCGATATGACTTTAGTTATGGCTGTGCAATTAATCACATTTTAATCGTGATTTCAATTTCGTCTCCTAACAATTACAAAAACAATATGATCGAGAAAAACAATTACGTCTTCTTTTGTCTTGTGTTCTGAATGATGGGCGCATGCTCACTTTCGTGTTTCGGCCCTCGTAGGGTGAACGTGAAAGATTGATGTGAAAGGTATTAAGGGATGTTTCACAGTTAACGGTGTTTTTATTTGTTTAATCGTTTTTTTTAGGTGAATTAACTACAACATCTTTCCAAAGTCAATGACTAATCGTCTTAAATAATCACGGTATATTGACCAAAAATAATTGAGCAGCTCTAGCGGTAGTGCTACATGAAGCGCTACACTTGTAGCAAAGCCGATTCGTTTCAAAATGAACCTGAGGTCTAGGACTCCATGCCCAGAAGGAGACAACTACTGCAAACACTTCATTGATGGAGCAGGCACCTCCCGAGACCTCCATGGTATGAAGCACCCAGGTCTCGGTCTGGGTGCTTCATGCCATGGAGGTCTCGGGAGGTGCCTGCTGCCACTCTTGTCAACAAGGGTTTGATTTTGATGTGGGCGGACACTGGGTGGGCCGTGGACGCCGAGGAGAGCGTGTGGAGGAGGCAGCTCTTTTGCTGTGCGTGGTGGTGGAGGATGAAGTGTTGTGGGAGATGCAGGGGTCTCTGGTTAACGAGAGCCATATACCGCTGTGGGAGGGCGGGAGGTGTGCAAGAGAATGTTTGCTGTTCTTTTCATTTATAACCAGAGCAATTTCTCTGGTTTTACTATTTATATATTTGTATATATTTATAGAAAAATACTATTCTACTACTATTTTGTTTCAAATGAGCAGTGGTCTCAGATTTTTCCACTGCTGTACGGTATTAACCATATTTACCATCCATGTGAAATCGAGCCTCCTTGTTAGCAAATGGCCAGTTATGGCTGCTATTATGATGACAGATGTTTAGAGGCAAACAGGCAGACGTCTTCAAGGGATCAATGAAGTATAACATCATTACATTAGTATTAAGCAGGCATAATTGAGTTTGGTGGGGATTGGCAGCAATACAGTCTACAGTGCTGGCCAATTCATGACCACTGGAGCCCCCCCCCCCCTTGATGGTAATTACGTTACCATGTTGTTTCTTAGCCTAAACGCGTGTTAGGAGCCTAAATTTTGGCTCCTAACAATTACATAAAACTTTTATTTTGCACGTTGCATTTTGCAAGTAAACTCTTATTAATCTTGTGTTCAGAATGACAGGCTCACGTTCATCACTCGCAGGGTTAAAGTGAAAGATCATGAAAAGAATTAAGGGACATTTCACAGTTGTAGGTTCTTTCACTATTCATTTGTTTCAGGTTTTTTTAGGTGCAGTAAATGCAACATCTTCCCAAAGTCAGAGTAATCGTATTTAAATAGTCGTGATTTCAATATCGACCAAAATAATTGTGATTATCATTTTCTATCCATAATCGAGCAGCCCTAACTCACAGTGACTTGAGGGTTTTCGTATTAAGGCTAAACATGTTCCCCTTAACTCTCAACAGCGAGTGCTGGAGGCTGTACTGTCTTGAATTCAACAGCGCAGGATAATAAGGCTTACGGGCTTAATTCAGCTCCAGGTCAGTCAACCAATGGTTAAAGCAGCTTGTGACGAGTTGTGAATACCTGCTAGTTGAAATCTTGAAACAGCAGCATTGTTCATTAGCATAGGTCTGTATTTGTAGAGTGATTTGGATTTTGCAATGGAATGGGGAGGGGGTGAAATAACATAATAGTAATTGGGTTAAGCAGTAAAATTCACATTGGATTAAGGCCTAGCGCTTTTAGAACAAGATTGCATTACTGTATAATTAGGCTAACATATTTTAGTTGACATATGGTTAGATGCACTATAATATAATCTCTTCAATCATTTTACTGCATTACTACAACGTTTTAGAAGGCTAAGACCGCAGTGCTAAAGAAGGATATTTTGATGCGGACGGTAACAAGAGTGACACAAGTAGGTCGTCTTCTGTGTTCAGCTCCGTTTGGCCAATTGGCCATCGCGGTGCCTGAATGCCCGCTGCAGGCAGGGATTGTCGTTGACATGGCGATAGAGGTGGTTCCCTTAACTCCCACTAAGTGCCGTTTGTGATGCCGGCAGTGGATGTCTTCAAATGCTGAGGCGCTGTCTGCATGAGTAACTGTCCATTAGAGGGGAGAATTAACTAATATGTGCCACATATTTTCACGGTGTAGCGTGTCAGACAAACAATCCGGCTGATTTGAAGTGGCGTACGAGGTCATGGAACAACACTCTCTCCAGAGGTGTGCAATTAAAACCAACGTGATTTGAAATCCTGTTATTTATGCCAGCGTGAAATGGAATAATTTACGCTGTCTACTTAATCTACTGTGCTGTGTCTGTCTCCTACATCTAGAACAACTCTCGTACCGTTTGAGAAGGCCATTTTATCTTTACTAGTGCTTCCAGAGAATAATATTTAAGAGAGGTTCCAAAAGACGGCACTTCCGCTTTCAATGTTTGGAAAGGTGGGATCGACTTTTCACCCTTTATGCAGATAAAAAACAACCCAGCGTTCCATGCAAGTCAAAGGGAAGGATTTCACCCTAATTATATAGCCTGTTATTTATCTCATTTAATAGGTATTCTTTTAGTATATATATTACTTTAATTCCCAAGTACCTACGATCAATCTGTGGCCACAATGGTATTTCTGCAGTGAACTTTTTTATGGGTAAATTGACTTTGTTTCAGGCCGCGCATGGTAGTCTTATCTTCCTGGGCCTGGTCTGGGCGCTGCCTACGTCAGCCTCGACAGCAAAAAATGCCGTTAGCGACACCCCCACTTAGGAGACAATAAGCGCTCCTTTTTAGCTTGCATTACAATGCTCCATCTTTCTATCGTTGTAAAAATCTTTGGTGCTACTGTGTATCCTTGGCTATGGCCCGCAGAGGTGCGGAGAGTGAAAACTGGTTGGTGAGAATGCTGCGGGACTGGGAGAGGAACAGAGCAAGATAAAGAAATTAAGTGATTTGAGAAAAGAGAGAGAGAGAGAGAGAGAGAGAGAGAGAGAGAGAGAAAGAGAAACCAGCTGTGGATATGTTTTACTGAGTGAGTGCCTGCAGTGTCCCTTGGGAGAGAGATGTATTAACTATTAATAAACTGTAGACGCACTCACATCCTCAAACCCCAGACATTAAAGGCGCAGGATCAGTCACTCTCGAGAACGCTTTCTAACTTTGAGCTCAAATCAAAACGATATCCCTCTGCGGCACCGCCTCACACATTGGAATGCATTGTCAAGAAAAGCGTAGTACTCTGATAGTACTACGCTTTGTTGTTAGGAGGAGCAGTGTTTGCCACTTTGTTTCTATTACGGAGCCAGGGTTGTGTAGAAGCATCGGATTATATTTTCAACATGCACATATAGTGTGCTAGCGAAATGCGAGGAGATATTTGGTGAATTTGACAAAGTGTACAAGCTTACACTTATCTTACAGTATCTTACAATACCTTAAGGACTACACAAACCTTTTGACAAATATGCTATTTGACTGGTAGGTGTGTGTGTGTGTGTGGGGGGGGGTTTGCTGTGGGGCATTCTGATGTCTGGCCACGTTATGTTTTGTGGTAGCTGTAAGCTAGCCTGGCTCCGCACAACTATTGCTCTCAGCTCAATTTATTTAGCAACAAAAACCGTTGCAGCAACACCGATTGGTTAAACGCTGTCCAATAGTTTCTAAATGAACCAGAGGTCTACGCCCAGTTAGGAGGCAACGACTGCGAATAATGGAGCGTGGCCAGACCTTATTAACAAAGTGAATATTAGGTCTGGGTGCACCTGGCTAGCTGTGAGCTACAGTACATAATGTAACAAAACAACTGTATCTGCATTCCTTTAAGCGTCAATGAGACACGTGTGTCCTCACGCTGGGTTTATCTAATTAGCATGCCCAATGGCGATGCCTGATTGACTTATTTACCTTGAATATCCTCATTTTTCCCCCCCCCTGGCTGTTTTTAGGGACATGGCCACAGAAAATACAAATTATGCACACACACACACACAGAGAGCTGCCTTCCCTGTATACACACCCCTCCCTTCCACTTTCCCCTTGTTTTCTAACCCTCACACACTCGCAATCTCTCTCTCGCTCTCTCCCTCATATACACATGCTCAAGCTCCTTCTCACGCACACACACAGAGCACACCACCAAACCCCTCCTCTTTCCACCCCGTACGCACCATCTCTCTCTCTCTCTCTCTCTGTCTCTCGTTCTGTCTCTCGCACTCTGTTCGCTCACACACACACACACACGCACCTCCCCTCCCCTGTGTCTGTAAAGTGGAGCGAGAAGAGAGAGAGCCACTCGTTCATTCGCTGGCTTGTCCTCCTCCAGCCTCGTCTCTCCCGGCTCCGCGAAGGAGGAGAACACGGTGGTCCGTTGGTCCTCCTGCGTTCGGGGAGAAAGGGAGAGGGGCTGAGTGGACGGGAGGAAGGGTAGATTCCCTCTGTCTGTCTGGGGGAGAGAGAGAGGGGGTAAAGGGGGAGTGAGAGGAGGGGGACGGAGGCGCCGCCATGGGCCAGTTGTGTTGCTTCCCGTTCTCCCAAGCAGAGGAAAAAATCAGTAAGTGTGTGTGTGTGTGTGTGTGCTGTTCTGTGTGTGTGTGTGTGTGTGTGTGTGTGTGTGTTGGTCTGCTGTTCTGTGTGTGTGTGTGTGTGTGTGTGTTGGTCTGTCTGCTGTTCTGTGTGTGTGTGTTGGTCTGCTGTTCTGTGTGTGTGTGTGTGTTGGTCTGCTGTTCTGTGTGTGTGTGTGTGTGTTGGTCTGTCTGCTGTTCTGTGTGTGTGTGTGTTGGTCTGTCTGCTGTTCTGTGTGTGTGTGTGTGTGTGTGTGTGTGTGTGTGTGTGTGTTGGTCTGTCTGCTGTTCTGTGTGTGTTTGTGTGTTGGTCTGTCTGCTGTTCTGTGTGTGTGTGTGTGTGTGTTGGTCTGTCTGCTGTTCTGTGTGTGTGTCTGTGGTTCTGTGTGTGTGTGTGTGCTGTTCTGTGTGTGTGTGTGCTGTTCTGTGTGTGTGTGTGTGTGCTGTTCTGTGTGTGTGTGTGTGTGTGTGTGTGTCTGCTTGTGTGTGTGTGTGCTGTTCTGTGTGTGTGTGTGTGTGTGTCTGCTGTTCTGTGTGCGTGTGTGTGTGACTGAAAACCTATAATCTCCTGTCAGTTTTCGCTGAGACTCTCCTTGATAATTTAATCAATGTGATATCTACGAATGTTAGCACCCTTTGTAGCCAAGTAGCTCAGCATTAGTCCAGGAGCAGTCTCTTGTTCACCGTGCATGCGCAAGTGTCTTTCCCTGACGACGAAACAAAGAGTTCTCGGATGGCAATATAATTAGGTGTCACCCTCACACATAAGTGTGTGTGTTTAATGGGAAATTACATTGTTGGCCAGATTGCTGTTTTGGCTGTGCAGTGTAAACCCTGATGAATATCAGGCTGTCACGTGTAGTCATAATAATCTTACAGTAGGCATGGCTTCTTTCTAGGACAGCAGATGAATCATAACGATACATGGCTAGAAGGTAATTCTAGCAATTGGATCATAGGGTGTGTATATATGCCGCTAACACAACCCACATACTGTACTTATCTCTACAGTAGCATATGAACTCTGAAATACTGGATGATTGCTATACATGGCAAGCCATGTATGTTATTATTTCTAACATTTAAACTCCAAAACAGTGGTATAATATCTGGCCTCTAGGGTTATTGTTCTAGAACCTGCCAGCATAGGCCTATGTGTACAAGTACTGAAACATTGTAGTGTAGCGGAGCAGGAATTGGGGTTTGGTGCCATGTTTGTCCCAGTTTTGCATCTATTGCAGGTTGGTATTGGTGGTTATTTAGGGTGCGTTGTTGTAATGCCGATATGTCTTTGTGTGTGCGTGTGTGTCTGTGTGTGATGTGTGTTGTTATAACCTTTACAGATGGAAAAAGGCTGGTGTACAGTAGATAACAGTCAAGTTGTTGGGCGCTCCGGTGTGTCATGTTTATTGCAGGACCATCACGCTGATGATCCTGCAATAAAGGCAGACTTTGAAACTCTTTGCTGGAAGAGTGGTTATGGGAAATAACTGGGAATAAAGTGTGTGTGTGTGTGTGTGTGTGTGTGTGTGTGAGATCTCTAAAATGAATGCCTTCTGTCTAACCCACTCCCTACTTATCTCTCTCTCTCTCTCTCTCTCTCTCTCTCTCTCTCTCTCTCTCAGTCTCTCTCTCTCTC
>JAOEGT010078104.1:0-15287 GCA_025447795.1 Speoplatyrhinus poulsoni
TCCTCCCAGCTGGACGTGCCTGGAACACCTCCCAAGGGAGGCGCCCAGGAGGCATCCTTACTAGATGCCCGTACCAAGTAACATATCAAATATGACGGGAAGTTATTAGATTAATGTTATTAATTTAAACAAGTGATGAACACATTAGGTCCATCTCTGTAATGCTTTGCAACCAAATAATTGAATCTAGATATTGTAACCTTTAAAATATAATAAATGTTTTCTCCAAAACATATTTTGTTCACTAATTATTGTGTGTGTGTGTGTGCGTTTATGTGTGTAAGAGTAAATATTGACCATACAGTATAGTGTGTGCATGTCTCCTTATGACCCAATTCAAACTCATCAGAGGGACCAAATGTTCTCTCTCTCTCTCTCTTCCTCTATCAATTTCAATTCAATTCAAATTACTTTATTAGCATGACGTAATGGTGTACATATTGCCAAAGTATTATTATACAATTTTTTTTTCTTTTCATATTAATGTAAACTTATTACTAAGTAAGTAACTAATAATAATAATTAATAATAACAGTGATAACGAGAGCAGATGAAACATGTAAATTAAACAAGGGTATTGATTAGAAACAAGGAAAATAAATACAATCAAAGATCAGATACATAGATATACACATATATACATATTTTCTATCTCTATCTCTCTCTCTCTCTCTCTCTCTCTCTCTCTAATTACAAGCTCTGATAGTTGGACTTGTTTAACCATCCTCTAGTCAAACCAACCTTCACAGCCAGACCTGTTTAGACCCCTGGCAGTCTACAGTTTGGGGGCTCCTCCCAGCCTGCACGGTACGACCTTTGGAAATGTTGGTTCTCCTCCACTCACAGGCCTGTTGGACTCTTTTCTTCATGGCTCATATTGCATGCATGTGACAGTTGACCAAGGCTTAGAAGACATGAGGTTTCTAAAGTGGGGAACGGGGCCCCCTGTGGGGTCACGAGGATTGAAAGATGTAGACAGATTCTTTTCAATAGTATATTTTTATTTCAATAATTGCTTTATATAATATAAAAGACATCCCCCCCCCAGATGTTTGTGTGTGTGTATATTTAGTGGTATAGGCTACACACATATACTGTACATCATCCTGTATATACAGTATTAGCTATTACTGTATATTGAGACTTCTTTCATGGTGAGCTACAGTATACAGTATAGTCACATTTTGTCAGAGTATAGAAGTAGAAAACTGGATGAGACTGGGTGATTGCCTGACTGGATGAGTGCATACAGCAGTGGTGAGACAGACAGACAGACAGACAGTCAGACAGACAGACAGACAGACAGACAGATAGATAGATAGATAGATAGATAGATAGATAGATAGATAGATAGATAGATAGATAGATAGTACTAGAGAGAATCAGTGGTTAAAACAAGGGGGAATCTGAGGCAGGGCCAAACTCTCTCACACAGACACCTGTGGTGAGTTGCCGGGACAGAGCCGGTCCAGTCAGAACAGCTCTTGGTTCCTGTCTGAGAGCAAGCATTAGCACATCGCCCTCTGATTGGCCCTGCCACACCTACTGTAGACACACATCTAAATGCTCTATTGTTTCTATTAAGGTACATTATCTTTAATGAGCAAAGACTGAGTCTGGGTGTTGTTGTTGTCATTGTAGTATTTACAGCTATATATAAATAATAATGTTATATTGAAATTAGGTGTTTTTTTATTTATTTCTTTCTTTCTTTATTTATTTTTATATTTAAAACGGTGTACCTACCTGTACATGAAAATGTGTGAAAACTCATCCTTATAATAAATAGCCTGTTTTGCAGGACCACAAATAATATATAGTGCATCACCACACCCAGTATAACACAGTGTACACCGGCACTATAATTAAACATGGTATACTATTGTGCAAAGTTACACAGGTCCTTTGTGTCACTATCTAAAGCTTTACAGGCCCCATAATCAAAGAAGGACGGGTGAAACACTTAGGAGTGCTGTTGCCGTCAGCTCCCCGATATGATGCTCGGTGTAGGGGATAGATTTACATGACAGAGGCCTTCCCAGCGCCTCCTCTCTCCGCTGAGGAATGTCCCTCCCAAGACCACAGAGAGGAAGAGGGCACTGAAAGCAAGACGTAAACACAGCCAACATATTTAAATGTTGCTGTTTATAAAAGACCTGACGCTGCTGCCAGGCTGTCCGTCCTGAACATCTGTTCTGTGAGTTTTTGTCCTGCTCTAGCCACATCAGGCCACATCATGGCTTACAATTGCAGCTCTAGATCAATATTTCCCCTGTCTCAAACTGGATCGTTCTATTGGCCAGAGTTCAGCCAGTGGACCAGTGCTTATTGAGAAGGGGGAAAATGTGGAAACATGGATTGAACGTATATAGGCCACTGTCCACTGCAATAGAAAACACATTTGTAACAATTAGCCCCAGCTAGCTTGGGATTTAACTGTATATAAAAGCACAATATCACAGAGGAAAAGTAAAATATATTTATGCATATGCATAAGCAAAGGAAAATATGTGACACATTCTTTTAATACTTTTTTTGTTTTTTTTCCTTCATATATGTATTCCAATGTTTTACTGATTCAGTATAGAGCTTGTTTGCTCTTATAAGGAATTTTAATTAAAAAGTATTATGTTTATTTGTCCAAAAATACTTTGTATTTTGAAAATAAACATGCAACCTCGAAATCTGCTGTTGAAAGAATTACATAAACATTAAGTCCATGAACACTGTAAGTGCCTTTAAAACGGCAAAGCCTGGGGGCCCCTATTATTAATCTCTTTCACTCTGTCATAAGTGAATTAGTGGGATGTAGCAGATGATGTATGTCTGAAAACTTGTGAATGAAATAACAGGGCCAGAATTCTCAGCAGAATTCTATCCATCAACAAAATCATAAATCCATGTACATATTTTCTGTTAAGCCATTTATAACAGATGTATTTATTTTTTGTTTGAAAAAAATAAAATAAAAATATTAACTAGCACCATTAATTTGGATTAAACAAAAAGTTTATATATTTATTTTACAATCTTTCAAAACCCTAAGGACTAATCACAACCACTATGAGGCATACATTTACAAAATAAATACTTCCTCTTTCCAAGGTGTTTATTTGCCATATTTAGACTATCCATGTCTAAATGTGACTTTTGGTGTACAGGTATAGCCTGTAAACTGATAGACATGTAAGTATATTGAATAAATGATGTGCTTCTGGGCACTGCACTGCTATGCTCCATTCTGTAAAGTATTCTCAACCATGTGCATTCCATCAACACAAAAACAAGTGCATACACTTTAGCAGCTGGCTTCTCAGCAGGAGAAGCAGGCCTGTGATGTCACACTGCCCCAACTTGTCAAGGTGTCAGACAGCATTCACAGCAGTGGCACATACATTTCATGGCCCTCTCTCAAGCCATAGAACAGGATACATGTTAATCAAGTGCCCCTTAAATACACAGTTCATAGCTCCCATATGGATTCACAATTAACTGAGTATATATATGATCTACTGGGTATTCAACCTGACTTTAATAGACAATAGTCTGTGTTTTGCGGCTTTAAATGTACCATAATAACGGCATGTACTGTAGCTATAGCTACTGAAATACAGTATGTATTTTGCTGTATTTATTCTTGTAATAATGACCTCTTGTGAACTTGAGTGTTGTGTGGAATTTCGGCTCTAGGACCCAGCGGGAATCTGCTGCCTGTCTGCCGTCCCGACCAGTCCTCTTTCAGCTCAGAGAGGGAGGGAGGGCGAGGGAGAGAGGGAGAGAGCGAGAGCGACAGAAAGCGTTCTCACATCAGTCAGTGGCATGCTTCATGGAGTTATGTATACCTCACTCGCTGCCCTCTGAACTGCCGTCATGGATTGCAAAACGCGGGCGCTCGTTTTTATTATAACAATTTTTGTCTCATGCGTTCCTTCGGCGTTCCTCCTCACCTATCCCTCCAACGAAGGTAAGAAAGAGAGCAAGGAATGGAAGTCAAGTGCGGGGGAGTGTGTGTGTGTGTGTGTGTGTGTATTTCTGCGCGTTTCTGCGTGTCTGCTCTCGAAATATATTAAGAGGGGGTGCGTCTTCCTGCGCTCTAGTCGCCACGTACCTCTCCAATCCGGTCGTAAGGTGACCCGGGCAGTACACGTACAGAGGACGTGTGGTCAAAAGCTCATAGTGCAACTTAGTAAAACTTGCATAGGCCTGTTTAGACAGACTGTTAAACAGTTTGGGGTTATTGAGCTATGTGTCGCAATATGGATTCGAACGATTACTTAGGGTTGGGAGTGCATAATGTTAAGCGCTCATCATAGATACTTGGGTGCTGAACATTGATTTATCATACTGGTCGCGGCAACCATACCCTCCTGCTGTGTACAGTAGGTTATGTGTTAGATATCCTGTAGAAATAGGCTACCAGGCATAGGTACGGTAACAATCGTATAACATCTAACGTCTTGCTCTAGCTTGCTGTTATTCTGATAGCCTACTGTGGGATACACTGGAATGAGGTTAATCAGAACATGGGACAATAAAAATACAACATGAACCCCTATTAGGTTATATTGTTAGATCAACGGACGCTAGTCGGTTCTGGATACTGGGTGGATGCGCAACGCGCTGCTTGAGATAACGTGAATGCCGCTTACTGCATTTAGGAAAAGCGTTAGTTCAAAGACATAGTAATGTGTTTTTATAAACGGTGTTTATTGAACCGGGAGCGCCTCACAGTGCATCTTCCATAGGCAAGTCGGCTTCACGTGGGTCTCAAAGATAGACTAAAGTGGAACTATAACACTCGCGAATCTGCATCGTTATTTAAAACTTTAACACGAATAGAGTATTGGCCTATACCTGAACTATTATTGTAAATGTTGACTGTTGATAGAAATTCTAATTGGGCATTTTGCGGAGTGCAATCAATATAGCATATTCTATAGCCATAGCTGTAACTAATTAAAATATAATGTATTCGCCCTAAAACCATTGCAATAATAGACGCAATAATTGTGTTATTAAGTGATTGTCGATCCTCAATTTCGTTTCTTGCCCATGTCTTTTTACAGCCTTTGTTTACAGTCTAAAATGTAGGTTACCCGGTGGTTACCCAGAGCTAGACCAGGCGCGTCCCCAACACCAGATACGATTATTGAATGTAGACTATTTTACGATGCGGTATTTTGAAGATGACCCAATCTTTTAAAGACAAGGTGGGTTTTTGGGTAATATACGTAAGTATATATACGTATATAGGCCGCATATATAGGCCTTGGGAAGTGTGAATTTCGGTCAGATATCCCTGGTACTCTATATTGATATAGTCGAGACCTAATCAGTTTTACTATTTATTTCTCTTAATCAGTAACTGTACATTTGGCAGCAGTGAGAGTATTATGTGACCCCACAGTTTAGATGATTTGCTATTGCTTTTTTGCTTGACTTTGATTTAATTGTTTTATATGCAAGTTCAGATATTTAAAACAAGCTTTTTGAGTTAGACTATTACAATTCCTTTATACTATTGTTATCGAATAATCCTTATGAATATATTATGCTTATATCGAAGCATATAGTCTAATCATAAATTAACCAAACAGGCCTACAGTAGACTATACTGACTGCTTGCTATGCGTTATGGATGACATGTTCCCCTTCAGCCAAGCACGCATATGCTTGAACACTGGATTATGTATTTATTTATTTATTTATTTATTTATTTATTGTTATACAAAGCTCAATATGAACCAATACATTTAAAAACACCAATTGGTCTTAACATGTCTAAGTGCTTTAAACGAAAACCTGCATATATTCTGTCCAGTGGAATTCATATAAAGTTCTAGTGTGTTTAATTTGGTGTACTTTACAAAATGTTTTGTTCCTGCATTTGAAAACGTCCCATAGTTATCTAATAAAATTACAATTCAACACATCATCTGCCAGAGAGTGTCAGTGTCGAGCCAGTTTATCCAATCCTATAGGCTGCTCTAACTTAAATAGCAGTAGCCTATAGAACTCAGCGGAGCACGTTCATTCAGATGAAGTGTGACATTCAGATATTTGCACGAACACTATTTAAAACGTTTAGTCGAATTATCTGATGACAAAAACACATGTGGCTACCTGTAGGCTATAAGGCTGCTTAAGTTGAACAACGTGATATGGTAGGCCTAGTGCCATACAGTATTTGTTCCACTCAGAAAGTGCTATTTTCTTCATTCATTGTAGGCCTATAACAAAATATTTACACAAATTATGCCAGCAACCACAAAGACATGAGCAGTGTGTTTAGCCTATAATGTTGTCTCTTATTTTCTGATAGCAATTCTCTACCACAAGTTCTGTCAAATCGTTTTTTTTTTTTGTTTGAAACTGCAAATGGATATATTGGATAACTGAAACACCTCCCTCTATGCATGTGATTTATTGGTTTACTCATAGTGTAGCCTATAGAATAGCATATACCCCTATGTCTATATCATATACATCATAATAAATATTTGACACGACACATGAATTGTCATAGCATATCATATTACTGTCATTGAATGATAAGCACTCAGCTATACAGTGTTGATTTTCAAATAGGCTAGTAATAGGCTGTTCTTTATAGACAGGAAAAAGGATGGAGAGGACTTTGCCGTTTAAAGTTACAAATTAAACACGCTTTGAAATAGGCTATGTTTGTAGCCATATTGTTTTAATGCCATCTGACATTATTGTACGTTTTTAATAAGAGTTTCACAATAAGGCCTCAAGCTGTCTTAAGACGATTGTGTAAGCAAACAAAATAAAATAATAATAATAATTATTATTATTATAATCAGATGATCAATAGCCTATTTTGCATAGTATACTGTATATACTATTCAAAACAATATAATATTGAAAGCTACATTGCATATAGGCTGTTGGGCATATTATTCATTAAGTGGAGGAAGTGGAACAATTCAGCATTATCCTATAGTTGGTGGATAACTTTGAAAAACGTAGGTTATCATATATTTAATATGGCATATGGTCCTAAATGTATCGTATGATTAAATAGACCTCTTAAAATTAGGTCTAAAAAAATGGTCAAGTGTCAACGGTTAATTTTGATGATCTGCTCCATCTTTGCATGGAAGAAAGTCTAGTTTTACAAAGTTTCATAAAGAAAACGTATTTTCCCTCATAATCGTTTTGGTCAAAGTTTGGAGGCTGGCCTACGGTGTCTCACTCATGCTTAGCCCATGTTGCAAGTAGGCCTAGGTCTGCCCTCTCGCAAATTCTAATTTTTGAGGTGTGGGATAACTACGGCCAGATGTGTGGCCACATTAAAGCCAGGAAAGTGTCGTTTTCCTTTAGTTCAAAGATCAACTTGTTTTTTAATGAAGAAACTTGTGACGCGACCTTACTGCGGTCCGCAACGAGCCCCGTGCTTCTATCTCCCTAGCTGATAAGGCGCCGGGAGGCCTAGGTATTTTTAGCCGGTGGTAGGGAAGACATTGCCCCGCGAGCCTGTAGCAGCAGCCCCCGTTGGGAGGAACGCTGTTTTGTGAGCGATAGTACCGTTCAGAGGTGCTGGAAATGTGCTTACACATGCCTCTCCTTTAAAAATAGACTCCAATGTGTAGGTTTACTCACAATTTGAGATGTGTTTTTGTGTATGCGCGGCCCAATTTGACCGAATATTAAAATGGCAAATTTTGCCCGCGATGCTATAGCAGTTGGAGAATATTGTTAACTCGTATGTTAATGTGAATACGGACACGTAGTAGGCTGCAGTAGGTATGCGTGTGTGAACGAGACGCACAAGTTTGTTCGATGACGAGAGTGGTATGGATGGAAAATATGGCGAGGGAGAATGGGGTGTGTGTGTGTGTGTGTGTGTGTGTGTGTGTGTGTGTGTGTGTGCGTGTGCGCGTGTGCGTGTGAAAAAATAGGGGGGTAGGAGGGTATGCGTCTTGGAGGCCCGGAAACATCAGACAGAGCGGCTCTGCGTTTGAATAATTCATAACGGGGAGGTAAACACCTCACCCTTTAACACAGACACACGTCGCTTGCTCTGCCTGCAGTGGCGCCCTCCTCTCCCACTGCTGTTTAGAGAAACTTAGCCTTTGCACTGCGCGTTATTTTGTTCTGTTCTATTAGCGGATCGAAAAAAACACAGCAAATACATTGGTGTTGATACCATTGCATTTTATATTCTATTGTAGCCAATCGTACTGCTCTATTGTATTGTAATTCTGTTCTAGTCTAGCCTGTTTAGTCTGTACTATAGTCTGTTCTGCTCTACTTTT
Source organism: Speoplatyrhinus poulsoni (assembly GCA_025447795.1). Classification (NCBI taxonomy): domain Eukaryota; kingdom Metazoa; phylum Chordata; class Actinopteri; order Percopsiformes; family Amblyopsidae; genus Speoplatyrhinus; species Speoplatyrhinus poulsoni. Next base: position 8,283 of record JAOEGT010078104.1, read on the forward strand.
CCAGTACAATAGTGTGTTGGCGTTCCAACTGTATCTTTAGTGAAGCTTATCCACAATGACTCGGTCCAGATGGCAGGACTTTTTTACTCCTGATCATTTCTACATCTTATTTATTCAAAGCCAGCTTCGCTGACATGCAGCTGTCTGCCTTCAGCCTACTGTGACCCATCCCTTTTCTGTTCCTGTCTTTGAGACACCCCCCACCCCCAAACACACACACACAATTGCATACAATGTGTTCCCACCTCCTATTCCATCGGTGCGTTTGGGAGTTGTGCTGGCAGGGGGAGGCGCAGGGGAGGGCCGGGTTGTCAGGTGAACGTGCAGATGACTCCCAGTGAGATCCGGAACGTTCCCTCAATGGAGGAGCCGGCGATGGCGTACAGCGCAGGCCAAGCTTGCGTTTGACATCTGCCCTACCCCCGCTTGCCCGGCGGGATCATCTGCGATGAATCACGCTCTCCCGGGCTTCCCTCTCAGCTGCCACGGGAGGCTGTTTGCCTTATACGTGTTGGCATACTGTAGCTTGTTCACCTGCATAAAGGGCTGTTACCATTCCCAAATACAGTACGCCACCACTTCCCATATAGTACGCCTTCTGCTTTTGGTTCAGCAGTTGCATGCTAGGTCAACCCCAACAGTGTGTGTTTGTGACTATGAAGGTATATGAAGAGAATAAAAAATAATTGGAATATTTGTGTGGTTTTTGTGTTGGTCTTATTGTGCACACAGACGTGTGTGTGTGTGTGTGCATCTGTGCCTATTTTGCCCAGCTCGGTGTAGCCGGAGAGGGGGCTATTTTCTCATGCGATATGAGAGCCATCTAATGTTCTGCTCTCAAATTCCCCCCGCTCGGCTCAATTTGAGTGTTGGGCTCGGCTCGTTGAGAAATGTAAATTGGAAGCAATGGGCCTGGATGCTGAGCTGTTATTATCTGTCATGAGCAGATAGCTTTATTAGGCTCTTATAGGAATACATCTACTGTCACCCAGCCAGCTGCTTGGCTTGGCTACAGCTCAGGTGGGCCTCGATTGAGCCTTGAGTGGCTTTTTAAACCTGAAATTAGATAATGAGATTTCATATGCAGCAACTCCACTGTATACACAACACATTGTGTGTGTGTGTGTGTGTGTGTGTGTGTGTATGTATGATAGAGAGATAAAGAGAGAGATTTTAAAGTAAGAAACATGACTTCCATCATGTCAATCGCCATTCTTTTGTATCATAGCTGTATGTAATATGCAATATTCACTTTTTTTCACAGCCCTCTGTGTGTTGGGGACTGAAATATAGTGTTGTGTGCACACGTTTCTTTTAGCCGTACACCACTCCATGACTGTGTATGGAAATTGTGTGTGCTTTCGTTTACAGTAGGATTTCACTCCCGATTGCAACAACTCAATCTTGGAAGAAAATATTCTCCCCTTGTTTTCACAGTGAATAGAGTTACAGCTGCAGGGTCTGTGCTATTTTTTCAGCTCTGCTTTGTGTGTGTGTGTGTGTGTGTGTGTGTTTAACACCATTGAACTGTGGACTCCTTATTTCTCAACAAAGTAGAATGTATCTGGGTGAGCCGGGGAATCTTAGAATTGAAAGAAACTTTAAACTTATACTCTTCATTACACAGACATGTTCAATCCATATTCTTTGATTATCATTTCTTATTGTGTAGAAAATAGTCCAAAATGCGTGTGATGATTTCCCCAATAATTATTTTTGCAAATTAAATGTCCCAAAACCAAATATTGAGGCCCAATTAACTGCTATACTGTAGTAATTACAATTGCTACATTTCCAATTTACATATATCCACTTTTTAAATATTATATTGCAGTGAGATTACAATATTTAACATAATTGAGCTTTTATTTATTCTTTATATGTGGAAAGCTTGGCACTCTTTCAATGGCTCCATAAACAAACATGACATTTCATTGGAATAATTTCAACATTGAACAAATGCAAACCTGTTCTGTTCCTAGTTTATTTCTCTCCAATAAAAACATCAAGAATAAACACGGCGATGACATTCTGGATGACGAGGTTGAACATAATTGTAGCTTTTTAACCGTAACTTTTTTTTTTCTTTTTCTAGCGTACCATGAAACACATTCCAAACGTTTGTCTCCAAGTTCTGGAAGCAGGCACTCTGATTGTACGGAGTTGTGATCTGGGAGAAGTGATATGTTTTTTTGGGCCTTGGGTCTTAACTGTGGGCTTCAAGCGGCTGTATCTGGCCTGTCCAGACAAGTCCATGGTGCTCCCCTTAGGCTAAACAACAGAGTAGGCCGTCGCTGTTTGGTTAGCTTATAAGAAGACCAGCACCACACACACACACACTTGTGTTTGTGTGTGTGTGTGTGTGTGTGTGTGTGTGTGTGTGTGTGTGTTTATTTAGGTTTCCAGGTGATACATTATTTGCATGTGTATGTATCTTACATGCTTTTGTATATACAGTGTTATGTTTGTGTGTATATGTCTGTTACGTTACATGTGTTTGTATGTTTCTGTATACCGCATCTGTATCTTAGAGAGAGTGTGTGTGTGTGTGTGTGGAGCAGCTGCGTAAACAGAGCTGTGATCTGGGTCTGTGCTGGTGATCTCTCTGTGGCCTCCTGTGGGATTAGAAACAGGCTAATTGGGGCTAACAAGGACTAGACACTCATATATTGTCTGTTCTCTTGTCTGCCTTGTTCCCTACAGTCAACCTGTTGGACTCCAAAGCAAGCCAAGGGGAGTTAGGATGGATGTCCTACCCATCGCATGGGGTGAGTGTGTTGTATTGTCCCACATGCACAAAATGTCCCACTGATACTGTAAGCATTTTCAGGTTTCTGTTCCCTTTTGGTTACCGTCCGATCATTGTTCCTTTCACAAGGTTTTTTTTTCTCCTTTATTTGGTTTATTGTATAATTTCTGCTTTTATGCTGGAAGTGGAATTATTTTAATTTTTAATGTTTAAACATATAAAAAAACAAAAAAAAATTATAGGTGGGGGGAGGGGGGTGAGGCGCACTTTACATATTCTTAAAAAAAGGAAAACCAGAGTCTGGCGGGCTTTATATTGAAATAGCTGGTGCCATGGATTTAAAACTCCTTTGGTTAAAGCAGCGGTACAATGCTAAAGCTTACATCCTAAGGCCAGCGGAGATTAACCTGCATCTCTCCACTGATGTCTACTCAGGCTTTGTCTCCCGTCTTGCAGGTTATAGGTTAAGTGTATTGTACCCTACCATATGTTGCACATGCTAGTTGGCATTGTACAATGTGTTTGTGTGTTGGTTGTATGTGCAAGGATTTTAACTTGCCTCGCAAAAACACAGCAAAGGGATAATCCTCTTATCTGAAACATCAAATGAACAATTCACCCTTTGTACCGTGGAATGAAAAACAGTGAATTCATGAACGTATAAATGTCTCATTTTACCAAAGTAGCCTGGGGAAATATATTCATAAGGTGGTCTATAATTTCTAAACTCAGCAGGGATGAATCTGAAAACATTAGGCTTAGGTTGTGGCAAATAATTACATATGACAGAAGTGCGGCCGTACCCTCCATGAAAGCCAACCTCTGCGGCAGCCCCAACCTACAGTCGTGGAAATACTTGGGGCCAGCCTCATCTATCAGCCGCTCTCACTGACTGCTCTGCACCCGACGGGCTTTCTCAGTGCGTTTATTTGTCTAACTAGTTAGACTACTGCGCCTTAGGGCAGGCCTTGCTTACCCCCACTTCCCCTCAACACACACACACACACACACACACATACTACCTCTTCCCGCTAAACTTTATTAAGTGTTAGAATTACTCCTTGGCAGTGGCTTAAGGTAATCCAGTCATTTGTTCCGTTGAACTGCCAAAGCTTGTTTCCCTCGGCCATATACATCGCTGGCACCGTTGGCGAGCCCGCGGTTCCTTCTGCACTTGAACCCAAAGAAACACGCCTCAAGGCGCAAACGCTAGGCTGTTTAACACGCGTTTAGTCTGCGGACAGTCACAGGCAATAGTTATGACCTCCTCACACAGAAATGCGTGTTTCCCGGGGCAGAGAGACAGTTATTCACAAGTGTGTAAGCCAATTTCTTTAAGAGACGCCAAACAGGGAATGAGAGTGTGCGCCGCCGGGGTTACAAAGTTATGGTTGAGGTTTTGCACATGCAGATCAATCTCTGTTTGGATTTCCAGCCACTCGTGCTGTAAATGATTTTCTGAAACTATTTCAATAGATTGTGGAGGACTGTCAAAGCCAATGACATTCACCCATGTAAATGCCTCTGGACGAGAAGAGAGAGAGAGAAAGAGAGAGAGAGAGAGAGAGAGGGAGAGAACGAGAGACATAGTGTTGATGAAGCCCTGGAGGTGAATCGTGTGTAATTACTCACGTCACTTGCTAACTGCGCTCCAATAAGCAGCCTGCCCTGAGAGACAGGCGCCCAAAAATGATTTGTCATAATGACGATGTCACTGAGGCTTTGCATGCCCCCCCCCCATTCCTTTACAACCACCACCACACACACACTTAACATTGATGAGGCTATTGGCTTGCCGAGACACAAAGTGCTCTGGTCAGAGCAAATTAAGAGCCTAATCTCCCGGATGCTCCATCTGTAGCCATTTACAGTGTGTCTGTGTTTAGTCTCTGTATGTTTGTGTGCGTGTGTGTGTGCATGTGTTTGTGTGTGTGTGTGATCCAGATTTTCAGTTATCTGTCTGGGAAGGCAGGCGTAATACTGCTTCAGGAGGCTTAGCCCTACACACCAGACCAAAGACTGTCAAAGATTACACTCTGCCCGATTTTAAAAGCATTCTTCAGCAACAAACCAAACCCACCAGACATTAAGTCTGCAAAAGGAATAGAAACATGTTATTTAACTGACTGATTGGAATATATTTAACCTATTAGTTGACTTTTAACTCCTGGCAGTAGTTAGTAGGATATTTTCGGGTTTGCTGTGCCTCCATTCAAATTTGCTTTTTGGACATTTCTTTTTTTTTTGGTAAAAAATGTTATGGCAACCAGCTGTTGAAATTATTCATGCTATGCGTTGCATTATGGGATTTCTCCCTATATTTACATACATTGAACATAAGAATATAGCTATATTAATTATTGATATACATTTATATTTTACAAACCGTAATGATAAGGGGGTGGGGGGTTCTCTGTTTGTGTGGCCAGCTACCTACTGAAGCACACAGGTTGTATGCATTGTGTATCTAGGATAATTTAACAGTTACAGCCTCATGAGAGGTTTAACCAAAGACCTTACAGTGGTGGGTTGGACAGCCTCACTTACCACTTGGCCATTCTGCCTAACCTTTACAAAAGCTAAATAACCATGGCTATACCCCAGTGAGCAGCTCGAGTTCTAGAGGTGGAAATAAAGGCCTGTTTGTATGCTGTCAGGATTCGCATAGAGCTTGAGTTTGTGTAACAAAGACAAAACAAAAATCCCCCTTTCCACTGCATGTGCTGCTTTAATACCTAAGAAACTCTATAATGTGCTAGAAGCCTCACACACAGGCACTCTCACACACATGCACTCACACATGCACACACACAGAATCCCATGCTATAATCCCAGCTCATGTTCCCGTTCCCAGGTCTGGGGTGGGGCAATGGGACGCCACTATTATAACAGCGTAGCTCTTCATTGTTTTGGCCCTGATCCAGATTCAGCTCCGCCAACTGTCCTTTCTCCATCCCATTCTCTCTCTCTCTCTCTCTCTCTCTCTCTCTCTCTCTCTCTCTCTCTCTCACCCACGCACACCTCCACTCACCGCACCATTCCCCAAATTCAGCCTCACCGAGCAAGAGCCATCCCGAAATATCTATACGATGTGAAGGAGAGCGCTAAGAAAATCGCATCCATAAACGAGTGAGGCCGGGAGAGCGAGGACAGGGAAGAGAGAGAGGGCACGTTCTGCTGGCCTCTCCCTTGGTCAGCCCGGCCAGTGAAAAGCCCTATATAAACTGCAATTGTCGTTGGCCCTTGGTCCTCTGTCTCTCTCTCCTCTGATGTGAGTCTTAATAAGACCAATCATGATGCTTCTTAAGTGGACATACAGTAAGTCTGATCAATGACAGCTCAGCTTTCCCGCTGGCTGGGGTTAAGGCCTCTGGTGCAGATTATACAACCGAGACCGGATTAAGAACCTGGCCGCTCCGTACTACCACGCTATGAGTAAACACTAATTTGGTTATTCATTCATCCCCTGGTAGATGAGAAACAGTTCAACTAAATTAACCACCAACAGTACAGTTCCTTTAGGTTTGTTTTTACTTATTTAGTCATGTTATGTACATTATTTCTTATAACATTTAAAATATAGTATTATTATGTACAAAAATAAACCTTCTAATTGAATTCACTAATGTCACTTACTATAATAATTTCAACAAAAAAGTATTATGTTGCGATATCAAAAATATAACGCTTACATAGTAAAATGTAAAACTGCTAAAGTATGCTCATCTGAACACAGTGGATGCATTCCTATAGTCCCCATATTGAACACATTGTGGTCCTATATGTAGCCTGTTAGCTTCCATTGCCCTGCATGCGTTTGAAGTGCCTTTTACGGCGCTGTGACTCTGTGCCTGTGAGACATGCCGACCTGCGGAGGTCGTGTCGTGGTAACGTCCCCGAGGTTGGCTCGCGTTACGTCCCCACCTCGTCCACTGTGCCAGGCTACAGCTCAGACACACACACACAAACACACACACACACACACACCTACAGGGCAGATCAGAGAGGGACACCAAGTTCACACTGACTCCATCCCCTCCATCTCCTGCTGTGTGTCCCCGAACCAGCTGTGACCCTGTGGGCTCGGAGGGTCAGATGTCGCATAGGGCACATGTAGGGTGCTAGTGTCATTAGAGATCAATTAGAAGGCATGGGGAGAGAGGTGACAACCCTGGATGCTCTCTTCTCTTCTCTTCTCTTCTCTTCTCTTCTCTTCTCTTCTCTTCTCTTCTCTTCTCTTCTCTTCTCTTCTCTTC
>JAOEGT010078115.1:0-14154 GCA_025447795.1 Speoplatyrhinus poulsoni
GGGTCCCTTGCTGAAGCTGCTGCCCCCGCGACCCGACTCCGGATAAGCGGGAGAGGATGGATGGATGGATGGATACAATAAATATTAATTAGTATTTCAGATTTTTATATTTTTGTCAGGTGTGATATTCCCAGAACTGTCATGTAGAGAAGTGCTACAGTATGCCTGTAGCAGCAGTGGTTGATCATAGAAAATATAATAAAAATGCAAAAAAAATATAATAGAGTTGTCAAAAGTACCTAAAGTGAAAAGTTCCAGGAAAAATAAGTCATGCCACTTGAATTCATGTAGAAATCATTCCATGCAGAGATTCCACAACTGATTTTGGTCGGTGGGAAACGGCAGACATATCAGAAACAGGCATATAATGTGATGTGCGATGAAATTAAGATGTCTCTTTGGAGAAAGAAATCTGTCAAATTCAGTGGTCTACTCACAGGTACATTTTAAGTAGCTGCTTTGTTTTTACTTTGATACCAAGCGTGATGATACGTGAAAGGGATTCACGAGCATGCCGCTGCTTTTGATGGCAAATTACATTTGCCCAAACCGTGACTCAATTACAGTCTTCCTATCTAATTGGAGAGACCTTTACTTTGTCACAGTGAGTTATGCATACATTATAAAGGATCAAAGTGTGGGCCAGAGTAGTCTGGTTTCCTCTGCTGAGGGAAGAATGGCAGTGGTAGAGTGGTCTGAAAACCTGTCCCCATGTCACCGCTCTACAATGAACCCAGGTTTTCAACTCCCAGAACCATTAACAATGACTGATTGTTTGTTAATTGCTATACTATTGCTATATTTGAAGACAAATATAACCAAACAACATCAACATATATATAAGAGTGTGAAACTAGAGGTAAACTGTGGCAACAGCCAACTGGGAACTCTCATTAAACACACAATGAGCTACAGCGAATTGAGCAGTGATGTGGTCTTGTAACAATAGCAATTAGCAACCCTAATATCTTGAGTTCCTCCCTTTAATGGTGGTACTCAGGGATCTATTCAAGTGAAACAAACCAAATATATGCCCTTTTCGTTGATAGCATAACATCCTTTGACAAGCAGAATTCTATTATACTACCTGACCCTAGCAATTTGTAGCCTTAAAAAAAACACCAACAAAAACATTAAATTGCGGTAAATTAAAGCCTATGGGCTCTAATTTACGGATGGCACAAGGCGTTAACACTCAGAGATGTAGTGGCAATTTTGCTAATTTTCTAGCTAGTCATGACATCCAGAATGGGTGTGGGGACGCTGTAGATGTGTCAATCAAAATCAAGTGGTGCAGTGCTAATTTTTGTGTCAAATGAAACCAAGTATTATACACCTAGTCAGACCACATCTTAGCACAGATGCAGATATACATTAGTGTAGTTTCCCATCTTTAGGCTTAAGCCTGGTTTATGGTTTATGCTTCATGCGTTGTTAATGTCATGTGCGGGTGTATGCTGACATGCTTAGTATTTATAGGTGTGCAGCCTAGTTGTGTTATAATAATAATAATAATACATTTGAATTGTAATGCACTTTACATTTAAAACAAATCTCAAAGTTCTACAATGTGGATTCATACAATAGGCGCCTTTCAAAAAGACTCATGGACACCTACAAAGTACACAATAAAAACAGCTACAATACAGTTTCAAAAAATCATTCATGTAAATAGTCAACTAAATGAGACAAACACATAAGTTTAAACGATGTGTACAATCAGTCAGAGTAGGCCATTTTTAACAGGTGTGTTTTTAGACTGGATGTAAGATAGGGAGTGGTATATTATGTTTTGTGGGAGAGAGTTCCAGACGAGGGGCAACACGACTGAAAGCTCTAAACCCCATGGTGGTTAACCGTGTAGGTGGAGCAGTGAGATTGATGGTGGGGGAGGATCTAAGGGTGCGGGAGTGTGTGCTGATGTGAGTGAGATCAGAAAGATATGGATGGTGCTAGCTTGTCTTGAAGGTAAGAAGCAGAACCTCTTAAGTTGATACATTGTTTAACAGGGAGCCAATGAAGGTGATGAAGAACAGGAATAATCTGCTCTGTAATGTACTGTAAGGGGTTCTGGTAATGACACGGGCATCTGCTCTGGCCCAGTTGAAGTTTATGGAGGGGTTTGTGAGGAACACCAGAAAGGATAGAGTTACAAACCTTACAGTAACTAACACTGGACCTATCTTGTACCCTATTTCCATCTATTACAGTACTGTATGTTCTCTGGACTAACCACTGCTGTTTTGATATGGATGTAATTTCCCTGGAAATGTCAGACAGAAGATTATAAAAACTATCAGAACTGCAAATGGAAAAGCTTTTATTATTATTATCAAGTAGGCTGAATAGTGACTATATTGCCTGAAAACGTGATTTTTCATTTGGAATTCATGTTTCTCCCTTTGAGTTAAACATTCGTTTTCAGATGTGTATACACTTTCTTTCAAACATGGTCTAACTTGATTTGCTATCTGAATTTGAGTGAGAGGAAAGGATAGAAATGATGTCACACCTGGGGCCAAATCTTGTTTTACACGATTTATTGAGAATAATGTTCTCAATACGAGTCCAACCCTTTCAGTTCTCATTAGATAACAACTGGAATTGTTATATTTTTTACAATATTTTTTCAAGCTAGGGTCCCCTTTAAAGGAAGGGTCTGTCATTCACTCAAATAAAAACAAAAACCCCTCTCTCTTTAATACCATACATAGGGTGCTTCCTCAGAAGCTCCGCCCCACATAACGATTGACATGTACTGTATAGCTTGAAAAAAGGACTTGAGACTTAAGGTGTGGTCAGTCATTCTTGCTAACTTCAAGCTCAAAAAAAAAAATACAGCATCGCTCCATAGTCCTCCGCGACGGCAAGTCACACGTCGAAATGCATTGTGAAGCAAAGTGCAGTGCTACGGCTTTGTTGATACGAACGTTGTTCGACACATGGTTTATGTTCCAATTTACAGAGCCAGGGCTGTGTTCAAGTACCATATTATTTTTTCAACATGCACAGAGAACGATAAGATAGCAAAATGCGAGGAGATATTTGTTGAATTTCACAAAAGGTGTATTAGCTTACATTTAGCTTCCAATAGCAGTCAATACCTATAATATAATATAATAAAACTTGCAATGAAAGACTTGAATTAAATGAAATTAAACATATATCACTGAAAACATATCTGATACATACCTAGTCTAGATCAAATGATCCCCAATATAATAAAATACAGTATAACATCATATTTTACTACTTCCGACATGTGTGCAGTTCTCTACCACCTCTGTTAACAGAGAAACAAGTCCCAGTTACAGCTCTAACTGGAATCCAGTGCACCCATTAGCTTTGCACTGGAGCGGGCGCAGTCAGTTAATGTGTGTTACAGACCACAGGGGTTAGAAGTGTGATAGTAAAACATGCTGCGTGAAACACATTGCAAGGCCCAAGGCATTGTTGTTGTGTGCGGTGTTCACTTTGAATCAAGTGTTTGTGCTGTGTGTGTGAGATGCACCAGTGATGCTCACCACACTGGAATTCATCCGCTCCATCCTCGCAGTCCTTTTGGCCGTCACACAGCCACACACTGGAGATGCAGTTTCCGCTGGGGCAAGCGAAATGGCCTTCCTCACACTTCTGCCCTTGGGACACTGGGACACACACAACCAGCGGAAGTCAGCCCCTTCCGGAAATTACCCCCAAACGAGGGCATTATCTTCGCCTATACGCTCCCTGAATCTCTAGCTCCGCTGTCATAATCACCTCCCCAAAATGAGATCTCCGAGGTTTATAACGCTCTCTAAGTCTTTCCTAATTGAACCCTGTCTTTGGGGGGAGGGTGGGGCAGAGGGGGGTATTCGGTGTTGAGACTGGATGGGGGAGGGGAGAGGCGCAGAATCACCCTGGCAGTTGTTCTCGTCAGCGTAATCTCCACAGTCGTTGGCTCCATCGCAGACCCAGGACGGGTGGATGCAGAGCGAGGTGGAGTTGCAGCTGACGAAGCCCTTCTCCTTCACGCCCAGCTTGTAGAAATGGGAGCAGTCTGCCGTACGGTCTGAATACAGAAACACAGGGTTGTTGGGAGTTGGCGCAAACCTGAGGCGGGCGAGCTCTTGCCTCAAAGTCCCTGTATCCAATTGATCCACCAGAGCCAGCGGTCTGTGTGGTCGCTAATGCAAAGCAGCGAGGACTCACTGCAGCTCTTCTCGTCCGAGGCGTCAGCGCAGTCGATGACCTGGTTACACCGGGCGGCGGTGGGGACACAGCTCCCGTCCTGACACGACCAATCAGACGAGCCACACGTGACATCTGGACACACATGGGAAGCACAGCAACAAGACGTGTGCTCGCGTCTGCAGACCGATAGCTGAGATCTAGCAAAACAATAACACCTCTCCCTTCACTGCAACAGGGTGGTCCCTTTAGAAGCTCCGCCCCCTTCCCCCAAACCCCATATTAAACTATGCCTAAACTGGGATAGTGTTGTGTGGTGCGGTCCATGTTCCCATTAACGGAGCCAGGAAGTGTAGAAACAGCAAACAGACCGCTAGCAGCCTGTCAGGAGATTTAAGCTGAATTTGACAAACAGAAACAGATATGGCTCCTGCGTACGCTCTAATATGAAGCGTCTCGGTTCAGGCTATAGTTGCGTTTCATTGGACGGATAGCAGAACCATGTGATGCTGCAAGAGCTATAATGTTTCTGTCTACTGTGGAATGGCACTGCCCATTTCAGTGGCGTGCATTTATATGCATCAGCAGTTACGGGAATAACAGCATGGTTCCCATTAAAGAAAATAATAACAACGCCTAAACAATTGCTACGTTACATCAGAGGCAGATAAGCACTTTCCTGAGTTTCCTCGCTTAGAAAGTCCACATTAATGATGAGAATGCCTCTGCCCACTTAAAGCCTTGTTCAGGTTTATGATGCATTATGTTCCACCTGTACATTTCCCCCCTTGGGGCCAACTAAATCAGAGCAACACAATAGGAAAAGAAAGAAAAGAAATGGGGTGAACGCCAGCAAATAGGGCTCTGTTTCGTCAACCATAAACATGCGGCTGTTGTGTTTGCACATTATTTAACCCTTAGGGTCAAAACAATATTCTTACAAATTTGCATTGGAGCTACGACTAGCCTCACAAACACAAACCGTCACCAAGGTTTTGCCGGCCAAGGCACCCCTCCCAAGAGTATGGGCTGCCTGTCTGCTGATATTGTGAGCCATTGTGTGATGATGAGGCTCATTACGGAGAGAGGGCTTAGCACAGCAGATCACCAGCAGTTTGGACACCAGATCAAACGGCCACGACTCACTGCTACAGAAAGCCTCGTCTGAGTTGTCTCCACAGTCGTCGGTCCCGTCGCAGAAGCGGCTGTTGGCCACACAGCGCTGGTTGTAGCAGGGCCTGTAACCTCTCCTGCAGCTCCGGTTTTCTGGACACATGAAGTTAACACTGGGGTTTAGAAATGCTTCCACCTGGTCTTAGTATAACTATAACTGCTGTAGGATTTGTTGATGCCATGTGTGATTACACTAATTTGACCAGGTAAGAGTAATTAGTACTGAGTATTAAGTACTCAAAGCCAGAGGCTGCTATAAGTATGGCCCTGTACATATTCCACACAGGAAAATTAACCAGCTGGTTTCCACAATTAGCTTCCTGTTCACCCATACTCAGTTGGTTAATGAAAGGCATAGGGCCTATGAACAATCCCACTATGGCCATTTCAGTTCCTTCAGTCCTCTATCTAGTCCTTCATCCCTCAGAAAAACTTTCTCTTTTCTCCATGTTACAAAATGTCCCATCGATAAATGGTTCTGGTCAAGTTCACTACAGGGCACCCTCAAATATGCTCAGAGGGAGGGATGAAATGTGGAACTACTTATTACTCCATACAATGTAAACGCAACAGACGGGCAATGTAATATTATATTACATTAAGATGCATAACTGAAATACAAAATGAAAGTACAACATGCACTTGCATCTTCAATCCCCCCAAAAATATAAACATTACATTAGGCTTATATTATCTTCTCTTTCCTCAGTGATACAGTACAAAGATGCCATTTTTAAAAGCAGTAAAGCTTGACATCTCCCATCCTCTTAACTTACAGCAGTATCACACCTATTCAGTTTGGTTCTCCCCCCGATATCCCCACACCAAAGTGACCCTCTTGATGAGTCTAAAACATCAAATCATATTTGAAAATAGTTTTAAACCTCCGACTATAACTTCCTTACCTAAATATAAGTAGTACGGGATGAACTGCCACTTCCACCAATTTCCATTGCCTCTCAATGTATCCAATCCAGTAGTTTTACTGTTTATTATGTATTTTCATTCCAGCAGGGTGGCTGTGCGAACGCTAATGTGATCATGGTTTCCAGACTGTAATCTCAGCGAAAATAAATTGAGTTGAGAGCAATCGTTGGGCGGAGCCAGGTTCGTTGGTTGAGCTAGAATCTATCTCTACCAACGAACCTGGCTCAGCGTGCTAGATGAACCGATACAAACAGTAGTAGAAACACTGATTGGTTAAAGGTTATTCAATAGTTTCTAAATTAACCAGAGGATGCGGCAACTGCAAACAATCCCCAATGCAGCGTGTCCAGACCATGTTCACCAAGTGATTTTTGGGTCTGGTTACACCAGGCAACCAATCAGAGGCTGCACCAAGCAGATGTCTCAGAAAGTATTTTATAGTATTTTTTCACTACAAAATACAAAACACTAACGTTGTTTTGATACAAAATATAAAAACACCTTCAAATACAAATTACAAAACTGTATTTTGTATTTCAAATACATGTATCATAAATACTGCCCATCCCTGATGACAACACATTACAGATTAACGCTTTAGGTTGAGTTTATAATAACATGTACTGATATTTTGAACCAGCAGTTTGGAGCAAGTACAGTGCTTCTTACCACAGTATTGCATCTTCTCATCAGATTTATCCTTACAATGGGCCACTCCATCACACGTCATCTGGTAGTTGATACACTGTCCGTTACCACACTCGAATTCTGTGTGGATGTTGCAGGAGGAAAGTTCTGCTGCAAAGGGAGCACAGAGCTATGATGGAACATGGGCTCTATTCATTATTACCTGGTGGAAATCAAGATCCAACCATACAGTACAGCTGCAGTATACAGTCAGAAAACAGTATATATACTTAATGGGAAACAAACATTACTGAAAATACTAATCATTATGAAAGTGTGTGGTTTTGTTCCATAAAGAGCAATTCTGTGTTACCTTGAGATTACCTTGAGAATACCATAGTGCTGAAGGCTTTTAACACTGCCTGGGAAGTAATGTTTCAGAGAGGGCATTACTTATAGCCATTGACAGAATGTGTATCTTTGTCCGACTTACAGACACATCTGTTGTCGTCTAAAAGCACTCGCTCCCCACGGCATGTACAATTGACCCTTCCTTCTGGGGTCAGGAGACAAAGGTCACCGCAGCCTCCATTATCGTGTTGGCATGGCGACAGCTCACCTGGGAAAGTATATGTGTTTCTGTTTTGTTTACATGTACAGTATAAAAGGGTGCACAGGCTTTCTGTTATTATGTGACAGGGCCATCTGTCGTGACCTTTCACCCAGTTGCCAGTCCATAAAGGCCTCAGTAATTATTGACTAGAAGCAGTGCGTCGGTGGCTAAGAGCTCCATTTTGTTGCTACTGTATGCAACAAATGGCATATTTTTTCTTATGACTTCCCCAGGGGCTACGTGAAAATATATAAAAATAAATAAAATAAATGACCCCACATGCACTCAATACTACTACTACTAATAATAATGAAATCAATCAGAACTTTGATTTTGTGAAGCTGAGGCATGATATTTTCAGCAGTAGAATAACAAGCTATAAAAGAGTGTAGACAAAAGGTTAAGAGATAAGCGTGTCAAGTGACAGCATCACCAGAGCTAGCTACACCACATAAACCCTCTGTTATTTCCAATGCCCTTGGGCCTGTGCACTGAATGAGATACCACTGTTGGCCGAGGAGCCCAGCTTGACCGATTGTCTGATTAAAAACATGATATTCAAGAGGTTAAGGATAAAGAATGGACTTTGGAAACAAACTACCGAACGGCTTCATCATTAGCTGCACAGTCTGATTATACAGGTGGTATTCTGGGATATGGGATTATTCGCCATGACGAGATAAATGAGTGTGTAAAGTGCCTTTGGGCACCAGAGTCAAACCTTTGGGACACACTTAAGTCTGTTTCCCTTTGTCCTAGATGGAAGTGAAACTGTAGATGGCACCACAGAGACTTCCTCTTCAACACAGGGCTAATTACATCCCACACTTAGGTTTCTGGCCATGCTAAACAGGAAAACCCTAGTTTATCATGCCTACTGCTCTGTGTGTATGAAAAGGGAAGCATTTTCAAATCTCTCACATACACTTACAACGTGTACATGACACATGGAATGACTCATGCTGTGCAAAGCCATACTCACAGTTGTTTGTGTCTCTGGCCACAGCTATGATCCCCATTGGTTGATGGGGGATGTCTGTTCTCAGGACCTTGGTGTCTCCGCCTGTGTACTTGTTGGACCGCAGCACCGCTCTGCGGGCCCAGTCAGACCAGAAGATAAAGTCCCCGTAGATGGCGAGTCCAAAGAAGGTTCCGGGTCCAGATTTAACTATGACCTGCAGTGTGAATTGAGCACCGCAGAGTGAAGACAACGAAATGCCACTATTGTGCTGAAATGTAAATGCACCGAGATATATCACAGCTTAAGATGACACAGCTATACGCTTGTCACACAGGAGGAAAAGATGTCCATCATTCACCAGAAATATCGATCAACACTCACAGCAGCAACAAAGAAAAGAAAAAATATGTCTTTTGAGCTGTGTCATAGGAATGAATGTGGAAGATAATAATGTTCTGAGCCATTCATCTACACATCCTCCCCAACGTGACTGCTTAACCCAGATGTTGGGGGAGTAAATGACAGTGTCAACAACAGGCAGGCAGGGATCCATCAGCCGGCTCCATCAGGGACCCTCCAGACTGAGGGAAGGGGGGGGGGGGGTGTCATTGGGGCTCCCAGCCTCTCTGTACTCTCAGCATTCTCAGCATTAGAGGGACAGGCTTGTAAGCAGGATGGCATTAGCCCTGTGCCATACTGGGGTTAATAGGACAGGTGTTGATTAAAGGAGCCCAGTGTGGGGAAGCAACAACTGGCCATAGGGAAGAGAGAGAGAGAGAGCGAGAGAGAGAGAGAGAGAGAGAGAGAGAGAGAGATGGAATGCCAGATGGGTTATGGCAGAACATATTGATGGGGAAATTCAACTGAGAGATGATACTGTAGCTTCACGTCCACTCTAAATACTTGCGTGCCAATGGCTACACATACAGTATCTTTAAATGTGCACATCATCACTAGTTTATTTACCCAGTCCAAGAATTTCAATGCTCTCATGAACTTGACGTGGTTCCGTTTGACAGTGCAACATTAGCCAGATTCAACCCCTCTGACATAAATCCAGTAATGCAAAACCAGAGGCGAAGCCCTCTCAATTAATATTCTCTCTCTTGACTGTTAAAAGGTCAGCTTCACGTGGGTGAATGTGATGACATCTTCCCTCAACACCGCCTGTAGAGCCCGGGCTGCCTTAATAGACACTCTGCGGCAACAGACCCATCTCCTCTGTCACGCCAGCATGTAATGACAACCGTTGCCATGGAAGTGGATGGGGAGGACCGAGGCCTTCTACCACACAGTGAACAATAAGTGTCCATACACGGGCCGTCTGTTCCATGGCGAGGGTGGGAGTTGAAAGACGGTCGTCTGCCCCCGTGGCTGCTCAGCTGACGATGTGGCACCTCTGTGTAATTTTCACATTTTAATTGGGACAGTGATGGAATCTGTACCCACGGGGGCAGAGGACGGGGTGGGGGGTGGGTGGGGGGGCTGGGGTTTCTGGATGCCTTCATTAGCAGGGAGAGATGACACAGAGGGTAGGTGGAAACCTGGAGGGTGAGGCGTTTTCAAGGCCCCACAATCCCCTTTGCAGTAAATGTATGGCTTGCTAATCGCGACAGGGCGCGGCACTAAACCACAGAGGTCGCGTCAAGTGCAAATTGAAATCCCTTCCCCGTGCATGTGTGTGTGTGTGTGTGTGATAATCCGATACATGCCGGTCCGGGATTTTCAGGATAAAATACATTATGCATGCAACCTCTCGCGGATAAAATGAGAACCCCTACTCAATCATGGAGCTCCACTTTTTTTAAAGCAAGAAAATTACTTCTATAATTAAGTAAACCACGGGCACTCTCAGCGATGTGAAATGCGAGAAGCAGCGCTGAAAGGTATATTCAGAGCAAGGTCCATTGTATGACGACCTGAGCCTCCAGGAGCTCAATAAGAATGGGAGATTATGTGGGAGACATGGAATTTGCTCATCTGGGCTGAAAGGAGCAGATCAATTTGATGTGCTGTCCCAGATTGTGTGCCCTTGTGTCTTACATGTGTCAGAATGGAAGAACTCAACCGCGAGCAACAAGGACCTTGACATATAAACACATCGTAATGGAAGGGTAACTTTTAAAGACTTATTGTTTCACCTGAATGTGCTAAAAGCAATTTTTTGGTTTGTATATTGAGTGTCTTACTTGGAATATGAAAAAAATAAAAAATAAAACAAAATAAATATATATATATTTATATATAAAAATTATTTTTTTCCCCTGTATTTTACAGCAAAAAATGATTAACATAAACTTGAAATAGGCAGAATCATTTGCATATATACATATATACAGTATACATAATCATTTTAAAGTCTGGAATCTTTATGGTTGCAAGCAAAATTCTTATTTAATTTATCTAGGTTGAGTATTAATTAAAAAAGTATTTTTATGAATGCGATGTGATTCAACATAAAACAATGATACATAACCGTGAGCAACATAACTGTGGTTCACACCCGCATTAAGTCAGTAGACAGGAGCAGCTACTGTCATACTCACGTATCTGCTGGAGCCATCGTAGTCACAGCGCTCGATCCTGCCCAGGCTCCCGTCCGAGAAGTAGAGCTTCTCTGCTCTGTGGTCGATGGTCAGTCCGTTGGGCGTGAGGATGTCCGAGCTGATGATGACCCTCATGTTATTACCAGCCAGGGTGGACCTCATGATACTGGGCCGCTGCTCGTTCCAGTTGGTCCAGAACATAAGGCTGTGTGACATCACAGAGACGGCCGAAACAACCGATTAACCACCAAATTTAACTGCTGCCCCGGGGTAATGGGGCTTTAAGTATACACATTGCAGTGGCATCTTAGATCTGCTGTCTTTTATGAAAGCATTTTGCCGTGTGGTTGTCATGCAAATATAGTCGTACAATAGCGACCATTGCGATTTCCCAGCACCTCATAGGGAGTACAAAAGCAAACGTGTGTGCTCTGACTTGAAACAGTGTGCAGACAGGGTGGTCTTTAAAAGAGCCGCAAGGGTAATGCATCAGGCAGCCCTTCAGCAGGGAAAACAAACACTAATGGGCGGGGGAATTATTCATGGCGGCAGTAAATTGCCACAGGTCGATGCAGCGGTGTCAGTCAGTTATAAACATGATCCCATAGCTGCCATGGCTCTGACCTGTCATCTGCTCTGCATGAGCTCCAACATTGATCGGGTGCAGCTGTTCAGCTTCTCAATTTGCATTTGATCAAAAACTATTAGCATTGCATATTGCTAGCTTGTGACGCCTATTCATGTTCTCCTGTCAGAGGGCCGTATAAGAGTAGAAGGAGCAGGTAGCTGAACATTAATTAAAGATGAAAATGCAGCGATTGTGTCATACCGTAGCACTAAAAACCATAGCTCAAACTAGCTCTGTGTTTTGGTTTAAAAACAACTGTGCACATACACCAAAATGTTTGTGGTGCTTGAGGGAGAGGTAGAGAACAGTGTAGGGGGAGGGGTAGATAGAAGTGTCACTCAACACTTTTATTTTTGTTATGCTGATATAAACCACTAGGGGAATTTCGGACACAAACCAAGGTTCAATACGGCAGCTACTGTCATATTCACATATTGGGTGTATTTTTTTTTTGCAAAGCGGGACTTCAGCATCTGTATCATGTGCTAAGAAATCATCAAACACAATTTAGCAAAGGCCTTTAGTCTCCTGGCTGTTTGACATCTCATTTCCAACACGCAACATGATAACTTCCAGACGTCCGGTGAAGTTCATCAAGGTAAAGTGACTGATACTCTCACTCCATGCCATAATGAAGTGGTGGAAGACAACTCTCCAGGGTTAATAGGAAGCCCGGGTCGAAGCCACAGCCAATGACCGCTAATTAATCATTTCAGTTTAATTTCTAATTATCAGCCAGTATTTCTAGCGCGGGATTGGATATGGTGCCAAATTGCTAACCAAGGATACAGTCTGAGGTCATGAAAATAATTTAGTTATAGAGCAAAAGTAGCGAGATACTCACACGTGTCCAGTCTCTTCCCAAAGAAATATCAGAGTGTGATAATTCTGTAGGTCATGAATATGCAAATACTCAATCTTAACCAGATGTAACAAGAACGTTGACGTGTTGTGTGAGGAGCAAAGCAGGGTTAAAGAACATCACTTTCGGCACTTCCCTATATACAGTACATCTTCATCCAAAGCATCGCATAAATTAAGTGGTCATGGTGTCTGCAAACTCACAGATTGCAATCGCCTTTGTTCAAGAGAGATAAGAATACTATATCTGAAAGCTAACATATTTAAAATGAAGGCTTTAGGAAGTAAGTGTTTATCTTTTGAGTAAGACAGCACATGTTTATTTCCATCCCCCAAATAGACAGACAACAAAGCATTCTGTAATGGATAGGAGGCATTAAGTCCCAGCTCTCACTGTGGCAAATGACATATCGCTGTAACATCATACAGTATCTGCTATGTAAACAAACACACTGTTACGAAATGACAAATATCACTTAACTCAAACACACACATAAGCACATTTGAGAGAGTTTATGGACCGCAATGAATCACACAGACAGACAGACAGATAGACAAGAGAGGATAGCGCTCTAGAGCGACGCCTAGCAGAGCTACTGACTTTTGGCACTCGTCCAGAGCCAAAACGTGAGGGTGGTCCTCCTCTGACAGAGTTACGACGGCCTGGCGGATGAAAGCCCCGGGTCGGTTCTGTTCCACCGTTTGCCTGCTGATGGTCGAGGTAGTGGAGCTGGTCCAGTATAATGTGTCCCATGCACGGTGGTATGCCAGACCCTCCACAGAGCCCACATCTACAAGGGAACAGAAGCTGGCATCAGAATACGGCACAGTGTTCCTCCATAAAGGGGTCAAGAACAGCTGTGAGGCTGTTGGGCAGTGGCGTGCGGTCAGGCCTTTCAACTTTTCCAGTCAGAGGTAATGTGTAGTCTATGTTACCCAATAAAAACTACTGATTTAGTCATTTACACGATGTAGCTGTATGCTCCTCCTATTGTACGACCCCTTTCTCCTGAAAATGTGAAGGGTGCTGTGGACGTCACCTATAGTGCGTTTCCAATGGAAGAATATTTGACCAATCAAATTGATGAATGTCAAAATAGAATGCAAATTCAAAGTTCAATATCTTCGTTTCCCTGGGAGAAGTGGTTACGTAGCTTGTAAAATCACACACACACACACACACACGCACACGCACACGCACACACACACACACACAGAGCTTGGCTACACATACACACACACACACAAATGGTGAGCTTCTAGCAGACTGTATTGTTAACCCGCATACCGGTTGCGCGCATTCGCTAAAAACTAGCATGCTATCACTGTGGTGGAAAATTACTATAGTTTGCAATGGTAAAATCACACACACACACACACACACACACACACACTGACATGCAACGCAAACACACAGCGAGTCTGTACAGTAGCAGGCTAGGCTACCGTTAAGTTAACCCCAAGTTAACCCCCGACACAGCTGGTTGCACACAAGCATTGTGTGCTTGTGTTGTTTTTGCTAACTTTTTTTGAGCTTTTTCTCTTTTCTCATAGGTTATCTGAATAGATCAGCTCTGAAGAGTCAGCAGGTTTATTCACTGCACACAGCTGCTTTTTTTTTTGGGGGGGGGGGGGGGGGGGGTTTTGG
>JAOEGT010078126.1:0-15285 GCA_025447795.1 Speoplatyrhinus poulsoni
AATGAGGTGATGATGAGGTGATGATGAGGTGATGATGAGGTGATGATGAGGTGATGCACACATGGGCCCCCACTGGTCGTGGGGCGGAATATCACAGAATTAATAAAAGAAATGCCGACATGGACAGTCAGGGGATTTGGGTCCAATCATGGAATATCAGAGACTTTTTATTTGCAGCATGTTTACATTTCTGTTGCCATTCATCATAAGTATACTGGAGTTGGCATTAGGTTTTGAGTTGTCTCAACAAATCAACCGCTAATGCGCACGCTAACATAAACAAGAGACGTGAATGAGAGCCACATGCACATTTAAAGTAGTTATTTCAACCAACAGAAGACCTAAATGGGACCTAAATAGGTAAACCATGTTACTCTCAGCAGGAATAATATTAAGTATGAAACTTTATGTATAGGAGTGTTTGAAACCAATACGTACAGTAATGCCTGAGAGCCTTCTCAGGCATTACTGTGGTTTCAAATTCTCTGCATTATATATTCTTAACCTGCTCCTTTATTGCATAAAGACATTTCCGCCATAAAATGATGGAGAAAAGGCACAAATAAGTGCTTTAAAATTGACCAGAATGCAGTAAAATTAAGTGTTTGACGCAGAAAAATGTCCTGGGGGAGGATTCCCTGCACCCCCCCCCACCCGCCACCTCCTGTTCCCCCCATAAAGAGGACTCTCACCTCCTACAAACCCAATACCACTAGTCTGAATGTTTACGAGCGTAGTTCTTTTATGGCATTCATTGTTGAACTAGTGGCCTGTTCTTCTTTTTACTATAGGTCATGGACATTTCATTTTTTTAGTCAGTGAACGTCAGGGAGAAGGCAGGGAGAAGGCAGGGAGAAGTCACAGGGAATATGACATTTGACTTAGAGTAGGAACCCTGTTGTTACTGTATGGTTGGCTGCTTTTTGTTCTTCAAGGAAAACTAGTTCTCAAGCCTAACAGTCCATTTGTGGGACGGATGAGTCCCCCAAAACACAACTCCTGTGCTCGTTTCTCTCAGAGCCAGCACTATCGCTGAGTCAGGGCAATGTATTGGCAGAGGATCCTGGTTCTTGGTGAAGAACGACAAGCCCAACACCTGTTTTCTCCAGTGTCTCCATGCTGCAGGATTAGTTTAGGATTGAAAAGATATTCTCATCACCCCCTACAATATCTCTCTCAGGATATGTTCCCTCTCGCACAGTAATACTATGTATTTTACCTAGGTAAACAACACCATTAGGGTTTCATTGCAAAGCAAACACAGAATAACGGGACGCAGCATTGTCTGTCTTCCGGGGATACGGAGGGGCTGAACACGGGGTCGCAACAATTCTCTTCAAAATAGACGATTGCTTTTGTGTGTGTGTGTGTGTGCGTGTGTCTTGGCCCTGCGCTGCACCAGATGTAAAGCTACTACGAGAGCTGCTTTACCTTCCCACCAGACGCCATGTCAGTCTGCTCATGTGGACGGACAGGTGGACGAGAGCTACTTTGTTTCCGCACGAGGCGGCTGAGCTACCACTCTGATTCGTGGCGTCGCAGCTCTGTGTCAAGGGACGGCCGCAGATTGGAAGCAATTACTACAGTGTAGTAAAGCAATTGTCTTCGCCGCACCGCTTGATTTGAAATGCGTGTCGCCTCATACATAAGAAAACATTCTCGGCCCCCGGCCTTGTTAGCCCGACGCGTTTCCATTAACGATGGAAAAGGCATTGCAGTTGCACATCAGAAGGGGGAGGTGGGGGGGGGACACATATTTTTTTATAAAAGCACAGATTTTATTCTGTCAGGCATTTTGTAAAACTAACGCTTTTGTAAAACGCCCGCTGGGGCTTGGCTATTTTGTCGGCCATTTTGTAAAACGCCTGCTGGGGCTTGGCTCTGCCCCCTGCAGACGGTGCCCACTGACCCGTATCCTGTGAAGCTCCACTATGACAAGTCACATGACCAGGTGTGGCTGCTGAGCTGGGGAGACATGGAGAAGAACTTCCCCACTCTCCAGGTAACTTTTATTTTGACAATCCAGGTAACTTTTATTTTGAAGATGCAGGTAACTCTTATTTTGAAGATCCAGGTAACTTTTTTTTTTTTTGGCGCACATTATAGAAATGTTTTTAAATGCTTTTGCACACAATAATATATATATATATATATATATATTTTTTTTTTTATGTTTATCCCTATTTTCGGTTAACTAATGATGCTGTCAGTTTTCACAAATACCTCACGCATCTTTTAGGGTTTTACTTATTTCTCTGCATATCTCTTCGCTGCCCAGGGCAATCTGACAGATGTGACACATCTCATAGCTAGTGAAAGTTGATTCATGTTAAAAACATTCACTGACTGACAACAACCTAGGAAAATAGTCATAAATATAAAAGTCATGACTATCCTTACCTCAACAAAACACTTTTCAGAACCCGCCTGTATATCGAATACGGTTACAAATGCCTACAATATTCTCCCATTTTTCCCTGCTATATTTCTTTGGGTTAGTTATTTAAATCATGAATATTTATAAGACATTAATAAAACAGAAACTCACCAAGCTACCATGGTTTAAGTAATTGTACAATTATACATATTTGTTTTGCATGTTTATAGCCCCTTTCATATTTCATGCAATATTATAATATGTGTTGTGTATGTATGTGTTTGAATGCTATATCCTGCACCATGAAATGCCAGACAATGTTTGTACATCCTATACAACATACATCATACCGTATACAGTAGGGAATACCAAACTAGCTATGGAAAACATAAGTAAACACTTAGACATAGACCAAATATTCAGATCATCATATATACACCTTTACTGTTAGGTTATGCCTAATCTCCTGTTGCCATGACGACAACACTGTGTCTATGTAATTAGATTCTGTGTACCAGACTGCCATGTCCAATATTTCTGATCAATCTAATGTATAAATGGATCAATGCACATCCTACCTGTAAGTGTAAAAAAATGCACCATCAAGTCATAGTTTGCAGAATTACACAAATATTTGTACACGCTACTTAGATATCACTGACGAACGAGTCACAGGACAAAGGTGAATGAAACGATTATACAATGACTGTATGCTGCTGTACATTTAAAGCACTTAGCAGACAGTTTTATCCAAATCGACTTACAATTAGTGCGTGAGTCAATAGCCGAATAGGTCACACACCGGTCACGCTGAGCTAACAGCATTCTTTTAGCATAATGACAGCAGCATGTCAGCGCTATGTTAGCAGGACTAACATAGCTGCATTCCACAACATACATGACCTTTTCACATACCACTTAGTCCTCAATAAACTGTAGCTGCTACTCTAAATACAAGCAAAGCGACCTGTATCAGAGTTGATCCTATTGTGGTTGTGTCTTGATGTGCTAGCAATACATGACACTAGCTAAACACATTGCATGCACACTATTTGAGGAACCAGTGTACGGTGGCCCCCCGTGTAACCCCGCCCCCTCCCCCTCCCCCCCTGCTCTGTTCCAGGTAATACATCAGGCCAGCGGGTGGGTCACCCACCACACGGTGCACACCCAACCTGTGGGCAGGCGGTTCGATCGGGTGGACGACTTCTTTATTCCTTCCTCCAGCCTCATCGACAGCCACGTCAGGTGAGTGAGTATGTGTGTGTGAGTGTGCTTATGTGTGCGTGAGTGTGTGTGTGTCTGTGTGTGTGTGTGTGTGTGTGTGTGCTTGTGTGCTTGTGTGTGTGGATGTGTGTATGTGCTTACGTGTGTGTGTGTGTGTGTGTGTGTGAGTGTGCTTATGTGTGCGTGAGTGCAAATATAATTAATGTGAATCCAATCCGGAAAAATCAAGAATGTAAACAAAGCGAAGGTGATCACGGGGCTGCAGTGACTGACAGGGGTGACATGTAGGGTTAAACACTGTTGCAGACCTACGCAGTTGTCATTTTCATTTGCACTTGAGCCCATTTGAGCGTCGGTGGGTGTTGTGTGTTGGTCTAAACGTGAGGTGTGGGCTATAGCATTGCTGGTGCATTGTTATCTTGAGGCAGCGGAAAGTGATTGGGCAATTGACCAGCAAAAACCTGGTCTAAAATCAGCACGGGGCGCGTTATCAAGATAGTATCGCCTATGGCAGGTGGACAATGTGTGTTGCTTGTTACACATTTGGACGTGCAGGATCGCACAAATATGCAAAGGATTCAAAATGAATAGAGTACAATGCGAAATATAATTTGTGTGTTACCTACACAAACATATTTTAGGGATCTCGCTATTGCCTAGATGGTCTGCTCCAGCACTTTCACAAACTCGACAGTTTAATATCAATCCGCCTATGTTGTAAGCGCGCCTGGATTTTTAAAGGAAATGGGAGATGGCTCTCGGATTGGTTTATCGTATGCTATGGCCAAAACACACCCATGAATAATGAAGAGAGTAAGTACAGCCTTTTGAACTATGCGCCCAGCGCACTGACCGTTCGTCTGCCATTAAAATAACGTGGATTTGGACACGCCCTAAATCCAATTTGCGCCTTGAGCTTTAGCCCGTGTGCTTAGAATGTTAAAATAGGGCCCTATGTCTGATGAGGGCATCCAAGCCCTTTTCAGGCTGGTAAATGACCACAAGGAAGAAACCCAGTGAATCTGTTAGGTAATAACTGTCATTTGGATGCCCTATTCTGTTCTGGAAAAATCAATAGAAATACTAAAACAGTGATATGAAATTCTGAAATCCATCAGCGCCTGGGTGAAATTGGCACCAGCCTCTTTAGGGTCTGTTTGTGTGCAGAGGTGGGCCAGGTACTGTGGTGAAAATGTACCATGCACTATGACAGCTCACTAGAATACGCCAAAGAAATTCTGTACCTCCCAGATCTGAAAGTTTGTGTTTGTGTGTACAGTACTTCTGTTATATTTATTATTTTATTATTCTATTCCATGGCAGCAGATATAAAAGCCACCGTCAGGGTTTGTCACAGCCAAACACCCCAGACATGACTAAAACCACACTTTCCACACAGGTGTTTTTCATCATTCATTTGGCTTCATGCAGCTCACACGGCACTGTTTGGTGTGACATCCCCAACACCACCTGACAATACAAATACAGCAACTAAACACATCAACAGATCAACTGCAGACTACCCATCCAGTATGAAGTTATGGCATCTACGTTGTAAATCGCCAGGCAGTGAACTGAATTCTGAAAGACAATGCATAATAGAAAAGCTGTCATAATAAACCATAATTCATGCAAAAAGTTGTATGCATCTCCGGTGTTGTAGGTTGATGTGCTTTGCTTTGACATTTGATTTGAGTAGTCTTATCCTCTTCGGCCAACAGCACTACGTTACCTAGGAGACCGTCTCTGTATAAATTTAAATTAAATGATGCTAAACCTGCTTATGTACTATGTTATATGTTATTGCAACGTAGACATTATTCTTCTCTATTACCTCAGTCTCTCTTTAAAATGGTTAGCTTGATACTACAGGAGGGTGCTTATTAAAAACATGATCAGATTAGAGAATATACTACAGTATTTGTTGATGGGAGCAAATGAAGCTCATGTAAAGCAATAGAAATTATTGATCCTGTTCTAACCTGGTCAAATGCTGAAATCAACCATTCAGGTACAGTATTTGTGCCATATATATATCTAGTAATTGCACCTTGATGACTTGATTAACACTAACATTAAATCCTTTATCTACAAAATTACTTAGTCTTACTAGCAGAATGTTATAATATATCTCAGTTGTAAATAGAAACCTCCATATAGTGCTGTTGAGTCTTAAAGGTCCACAATACTGATCTTGATTGGTTGTTACAGTATTGTAGCTAGTATTTTACAATAGGTGCACACATTCATCTAACAATGCTTATGCGTTATTTCTAAAATTAAAACAAATAAATTGAACTGTACACATTTTAAAATGGGTTATAATTGTAAATTAAAGTTCAAATTCCAGTATACTCTTTCTGTTGAGTTAGATGCACATAATACTGCAGTCGGTGTGTTTCATTCCTTTGGGATTGCTAGTTGTAATCTCTGTCCTCTTTGTAAAGCAGGGTTTCGCTCCCAAACGCCGTCAGTTCCATTTGTTGCATCGCTGTCTTGAACAAATTCGGTTGGTTCTGAAATTCTGAAAGCCTTGGTTCTAAATTCAGTCCTGGCTCTGAGAGGGCTGTTTCCCTAAACCCACTCTGCTTGTTCCTCAAACAGGTTTTCTATTAAACCTCCTAACAGAGGAATTCTATCTGAAGTATAAGATCTGACAAGGAACATCAAATCCATAGAACAGTGAGTTTAAATTTCACACTACTTTTCT
The DNA here is from genome assembly GCA_025447795.1 of Speoplatyrhinus poulsoni. Lineage (NCBI taxonomy): Eukaryota > Metazoa > Chordata > Actinopteri > Percopsiformes > Amblyopsidae > Speoplatyrhinus > Speoplatyrhinus poulsoni. Next base: position 6,315 of record JAOEGT010078126.1, read on the forward strand.
TTTACATAAGGTTCCGTTTTCTCTACCCACTGGGTCCTTTGTTGATCTGAAGACATCTGGGGACTCTCCACAGTCTTTATTGCTCACTTAGCATCACCTTATTTCTTCCAGTCTTACTTCCTAAAGTGTAAAAGTCTCTCACTGAGGTCACCAAGGGATTATGTGATCGGGATAAACTATTAGATCCCATCACTGAATAACCGTTTCACTTCATTCTTGCTTCATGTGCCTAAAGTGTATAAAAACACATTTTACTTACGGATTAGGTCACATTTTAGATCAGGAGAATCACTCTGCTTAGCACCAGTACCCATCCCCTACAGTAGCCTCTGACACAAACACCATGGTCGCTGGACATTTGCCCAGTCCGATGTGGGTGGTGTCTCCTGGCAAAGCCGTAATGGAGGCAAAATGGAGGCAAACCCTGCTAAGAAGAGCTCAGGCAAACATGGACAGTTAGTTGCAGCGTTTGTCATGTATGTGATTGAAGAAGTCACTGTATGCCTGTCTGATCTAGGACTTGAAATGGTAATCTGAAAGGTAGAATGTCTGGTTTAAAGGCAGTCAACTATTGTAAGATAATTGTAAGATAATGCACTTTTTGGTAAAATCAACCAAATATTGCCTTGCATTCCATTAGTTTACCGGTAAAAATACTCCAGTACTTCTACACATCCCTGGCTCCGTAAATAGGAAGACAAACAAAGTGGTGCATACCCGCACACAACAACAATGCCGCTTGACTTTGCAATGCATTTCAATGTGTGGGGGCGGAGCATCTGAAGGAGTTTGTTTTGAGTTGAGCTCAAAGTTAGCAAGCATTCTTGATAATGACCCTGCCTTTATGTGTGACTTTGTGTGAATTAAAACAGGTGCATAAAAAATACCATAAAGATACATAACATGATACTGAAATGACATATGTTAATTAAAATGGTTAAAGGAATCAGATAAAGAAATATAAGAGCAATTAAAACCGTATCCTATTTGTTGCTATGTCAGAACGTCAGCACCATGCCTATAGTGCAAATCTGGTGGAGGAAGTGCCTATTCCAAGTAGCAGTTTAGTTATCAGTACATGTCTGTTATGGATGGTTATTTTCCCTTGTACTTACTAACCTCAGTGTAGGAATTACCAAGTCACAATATATCACAATATGATCACAATATCATATGAAGCCTTCAAGCGTGTTTCCTCTTCAGACAGTAGATACATTATGGTATCATCTGTTTCTGTTATGTAGTTAATTATTTGCTTCTACTGCACCGCTGCATTGTATTTGCATGCTGTTTACAAAACAGTATTAGCACTGTGTTCCTGACAGCAAAGCACATGCCTGCAGGGCTCTGTAAATGCTTTGAATAAAAGGTGCCCACTAAATGTTACTGCATGTTGTGCTCCAAATGATGGCAACAGTAACTGCTATGCCAGACACAACACCACACAACACACCACTACTACAGCCAAATATGATTACGATTTGTTACTTAATGACAAATGTAGTCACAAGTGCAAAGACCAGCCAATATATGATCATATTTCTACTAATAATATCTTATATATATACATATATACATTTATACATTAAAAAAACAACATACAATATTACAGATGCTGCCAGTGGGCGTTGTCCCGTTAAAACGAACTAGTTCTGAAAGTCTGGTGTCTCTTGACGGGCGTGGATGCCTTCACTGGGCGTTGGCCCTATTAGATCACATTACAGTCTCAAAAGGCTGCAAAGGACCACATTTCACTAGAAAACTATTCTGTAAAAGCTCAGCATCCAAAACTTTGTAATTTTGGTAAACACATCACAGATGTTTATATTACCATAGACATCATACTTTTATGTGTTGCAATGCAGGAATAATGGATCGTGGCTTTATGAAAAATAATAACGGTATGCTACTTCACAGCAAAACCTTCAGTGTACTTGACTTTGTGTGTGACTGCTAGTGTGTCATACTGGCTGTGTTGTAGATATTAGTGAGCAGCGTATATATTAATAACAAACACTCTGCAGTTGGTTGACTGGGTATTTTCCCATTTCCCTGCAAAGCATGCAATGCACAAGGGTGAAATTTAATTTAAAACACTGAGTTCCGGTTAACTCTGCAAGTCTGCAAAATAGCATCCTTTATTTCTACAGCTTTTATAGTCGCTGTTTCCACCTGTTTCTAACCATTGCACACAGATGCCTTGAATGCATGAATGAATGAATGGGCTAGTTGTTTATGTTTTGTCACTTTATCACGACAGGTGAGATAACGTTTTGTGTAGTGTTCCCCTTTGGTTCTTAAATTACACTGCAGGACTGCTTTCTTTGGGGTTTACTTCTATAGAGTTTCCATTTCTGTTGGAAGTATTGATTTAGAGACACAATGACAGAATCGGAAGTAGATTTAGCTCTGCAGAACAGCAGAAAAATGATGTTTAATGCCTTCATCGTGAGTGGAAACCCCAAACATCTGGGCTGAGACCCTTCCAGATGTTCAGTAACTGGCAACAGCGGCCATGTTTATGTTCTATATGGCAAGCCTAATATTGAAGTTGTGAAAAAAATGTGTGATGAATGCTGCATTGCTTTAGCTTGTTGGGACATTCAGTCGATACGTCACAGTTGGGTGTATTCTCCTGCTGAGAGAGAATGTATTGTTAGTGCAATAAAACATCACCCATATCAAACACACACACGTTTATAAATATAACAGTAAAATAAGATGCTTTAAAATAATATTGAATGTAATATGCTATTTTTATATTTTTCTAAAAAAGTAATAGGTTTCTTTATTCACTTATTGGTGAAGGTATCAATCATTGGGTAGAATACTGCTTAGTAATTTCCCACTTTATGCAAAATGAGAATACATGTCACTCAATGCAATTGTAAATGACTTCATTGGACGTGTATTGTTGTAGAGCCCAAACAGCCCAAGGCTGTTTTTATGAGCACGGTCTCCTGTCATGCACACAATCTATAGTTCAATCAATGATTAATTTTTCAGGACGGGCAATGTGCTGTGTGGCTTTCAAGCAGCCATTATCTGCCTACATGAGCGAACAGCTTGGTGTTTAAATGGCATAAAAGAAAATGAATGATGAGCGAGATTGAAGTGTCTGTCGGCATCGATCAGCTAGTATTCACATTTAATTGAGGCGCGCCTGCCTTAGCATATTCTCCTCTCCCAAGCTCTGCTGCTGAAATACAATCTGTCATTATCACAGTCTTTAGACGGTATTTTCACTGATTCATAGCCACGTACAAATATGTTATTATTCTATTACAGGGGAACGGGCTGTTTAAATGGTTTGATGCTGCCTTGCTGCGATTGTCTGTTTGGCATCAGAAAAGAATGGTCAATCAACTGGTTGAATGATTCCCCAGCCTCTGGTCTTAGAACATTGAACGTTTTCTCTTACTGAATCTAAATCAGGGTCCAATTAGACGATGAAAACAATTAACCTGGGTGGGTTTGGTACTATCACTATTCATGCTTATTGGTGGCTTGTCATCTAGGAACTTACACTGTGAGAGTAATCCAACTTATCCACTCTTCACTTTCTGCTTTTGTGATGATGTTTTGCTTAAAATACTAATGTTATACGGTCTAAAACAGAGCATTCAAGTCACAATTGCACTATGCGCGTACCTGCTCCGTTGCGGTCTCTAGAGCTGATAGCTGACAACTCACACGCGACTTGTGGCGTATTGGATTGGAAGCGTCCCAGAAGCGGCTCTCCGCTCTGCTTTGCTAAAGATAGGCATCTACTTTTGACGCATGCCGCGTGCAACCCGCGCTGCTCAAATACAAAATACAATAGATGACAACATTGGTGGCAGGACACCATAAGTGAGAAGGATTTTACATCTGGGACGACAAGAGGTTCATTTTATAACTTGAAAAACACAGTTATATGACACCACCAATCCTTTTTCTATGGACAACCCCAAAAGGACAAAGTGTGGAATATAATTGCAATAGTTTTGGGAGTGGAGGTGAGTAAAGTAAGTCCATGTCAGACAGTCAAAGTAGTTTTGTTGATCTCGCCAATACAACAGCCTTGCAGTGCTCCGCTTCTGAAATGCTGGAAGTTGGCGCCTCGAGAGGACGGAACAAACCCGCGTCGGAGCCTGAACGCAGCGCACACACGCCCAGTGGAATCCCGGCTTAACACTATCGGTGTGTGAATGAGTGAATGTGAGGCTATACAGGGCTTTGAGTGGCAGTTAGACAAGCGCTATATGAATGCAGACAGTTTGCCATTCCTTTTTAACCGTTTGTATGACAAACAGTCTTTTGTCATACAAGGTGTGCTTACAGTATGCTGTGCTGCTCCACTCCACAGATTCGGCATCATCCTCCACCGGAACGAGCCGGCGCTCCACAAGATCGACCTGGAAACGGCATCGTACGTGAGGAATGTTAGCTTGCGCGGCCACGGCTGTGTGCCACAGACGGTGGCCTACGCGCCCCTGGGTGGCCACTGCATTGTCGGCTGCCAGGCCGACTCCACGGGCACCGCCCAGCCGCAGCTGGTGGTAGACGCAGTCACCGGGGCCGTCATCGGCCGCAACCGCGGCGTCACCGGAACGCCACACGTGTCGCCGGATGGCCGCCGCTTGGTCACCGTGGACGACCGGGATGGCCTGCTGCGGGTGCAGGCGGTGTCAGAGCGCACCGGCGAGGTGGGCACGCCCTTCGACGTGCACACCAACCTGCACTTGTGCGACCTGGCCTTCCAGCGCTCCTTCTCGCAGGCCGACCGGTACAACGTGTTTGCTGTGTCCGGTCGCCAGACCGACGCCCTCTTCGTGGAGCCCGGCACCGGCACGGTGAAGATGATCAAGAGCCTGAAGGAGGCGCTGGGGCCAGGGGAGTGGCCCTGGAGCTCCAGGAGCCGCGTGGTGGTGGGGGGCGGGCTGTTCGGACAGTACCTCGCCACGCCCTCCCGGGATTCCCTCTTCGTGCTGGATGGACGGCTGAACAAGCTCAACTGCGAGATCACCGACGTTGCTAGGGGCAACGTGGTGGTGTGGGTCGGGGAGTCTTAGGGACGGGGGGTGGGGGAAAGGGGGGTGGGGGGGGGTGGGGGGAGGTGGGGGATGAGGTGGTGGTGGTACCTCTTTTCTCATAGGTACTGTTGCACTGAATTCTGTTGAGGATGTTTCGTTTCCGTGGTGATGACTTCACTGAGCGTGAAGCCAGACCAGGTGACCAAGTCATCCAAACCCCCTGGCAAAAAGAGGAAAACAGCGTCTTCAGGCCGGCATTGATCTGTGCGGAGAGGGAGCTCTCCCTCTGATTTGGCTTTGAGTTTCACTCCGCAGGAATTTATATAAATAAATATAAAATGAAATGAAGTAGATATAAACAAACCCCTTTTCTTAGTTGGTTGCAGAGTCGATCTCCTTGAATGTTCAGGTCTTCTCTAGACCATCGAGAAAATAAATTGAGACAGATATGGAAAACGCTTCATCGTTGATGAACATGTCTGGCCTTGTTGTCAGTCTCCCTTGGCAACACTGCCGGCCAACAAGTCTGGCTCCGTCTCTTTTCTAATGTAGTTGTGGAAGGTCCCTCATTGGCTACCGACCGAACTGCCAGCGCCAAGATGGCCGCCGCCCGGAACAGACCGTGTGGTTTTTCGGCAGTTTAGACCCAAATTAAAATTATCGTGTTCCTATTGGCCACTGCATTAGAGATGCCATCCAATGAGAAGGCACTTTGCCCAGTATCAGGATCATGAATCATTGCTGACATAGTAATAACTTTAATAACTGATAGATATACAACTATAGCTACTCGAACTAGAACGAGCCAGCCAGGCGGGCAGGGAGATACTGGGAGACCAGACAATACCGGGCTGTAACTTTTCCCAGTCCCCACTCTTCCCTGTGCCTTTACAACCCCCCCCCCCCCCCCCCGCCCCCATTCCTCACACTCCTATTCCATAAGAGGAATCGGTGCAATCATTCCCAGGGGTGTGACTCCAGATTATACCTCTTCTCTTGCCCCTGTGTTGAGGCGAGAGAGGCTCCTTGCAGATCCACGCCTCGCCCCTCCCTCCAGCCTGGTGCAAAGACATCTGTCTAATTAAAACCGGCCCGTGCTGCGATTTGTTCCCTTTCCAAGTGGAATCTGGGAGATGGCGGTGGTTTGTTGCGGTTCCCCCCAACCTTTGATTGGCTAACACAGTCACTGTACCACTGAGGTCCAAATTTTAGACCAATTAATGAAGGTAATTTAGCAGATGCTTGTATCCCAAACAAATATAAAGGAGGAGGAATGAGGTGGTTAGGCATCTTGCTCAAGGAACAACAGGCGTGTGGGAGATTTAACCCAAGACCTTTTGGCTGGGAATTGACCGCCTATACGGCCCAGAAGTCAATTAAACCTTTTTTCTTTTTTTAAGTTGCACGTCAGTAAAAATGTTCCGTTCTCCCAGCCTCATACACTGCATACTGTATTCCATTCTCAATATAACTCAGTGATAAGTCAACTTAGAAAAGAAATTCCTGGACCAAAAATAACATACTACTGTAGAATAGAGCATTAGTGTGAAACCAATGCGTTGCTTGCTGTTTTACAATGTGTTTTGAAATGGATGTTCATTGTGAAGTGATGACAAGCTAGCTCCGTGGGTAAATGGGTAGTCGTGGTTACACAATGTACAGAGCTGAGGACATGAGACACTTCTCGTTATGTTTTTAGGGCTATTAGAAATAAAACTGGAATAGTTTACTCATATAACATGGCTGCAATTGAAACCTTTCACAGCTGGGCACATTCTATGCATTTACACCCTAAACAGAATTAAGAATTGTATTCCAATTTAACTCAACTTTAGTATGGACTTATCTGTATGTTTTGATATTGTTTAAACTACCCCCCCCCCCTCTTCTATGTGTTGTTGTCCTGCTGATGAACTCTCACTTTCTCTGTTGTGTTTTCTACATAGAGGTTGTGAGGCCACAATCATTGTAGGTTACATTTTCATTGTGCACAATTAACGGGTTCTGTTCTGAGCCAATCAGCACATTCCTTTTTACAAAATGGAGAAACCCCATTGGAATTTCTACCAACCTGTATCAAGCACATTGTGATGCCATCACCCTTGACGCTTACACATTTATGTATTCACATTCATATGTATATTCATGATTTATGTAGAGAAAGTATGCTTGTAATTTTGCCCTAAAATAAAGCTCATAACATATCTAAATGTGTCTCTGTATAATTTATATTATGTCGATATGACAGCCAGGTGTATTATATATTACCCTTCCAGCACTCTGATGTTGGAAATGCAGCTGTGTGAGCATCTGTAGGGGAGGGGTAGAGAACAGTGTGTCTATGAGAGGTGTAGGGGAGGGGTAGAGAACAGTGTGAGCCTATGAGAGGTGTAGAGGAGGGGTAGAGAACAGTGTGAGCCTATGAGAGGTGTAGGGGAGGGGCAGAGAACAGTGTGAGCCTATGAGAGGTGTAGGGGTAGGGGTATAATGTGACAGGCTTCTGTTTATTTATTGGAATATACTTTAAAAGACAATAAAATAATAGTTGAGAATATGCACATTTTTGACCCCATTATGGACCTCACTTTAGTGGAGTCATTAAGTCTCCATGGAATCGATCCAACGGCGGCGTTTGTGCGGTCTGAGACGCACACAATCCATTTTAAATCCACCACACTTAAAAGTGCTTTTAGAGGAGCATAACTCTTGCAAGGTAGTGTTTTGATCAAGCCTTGTTTATGCTGAGAACAAATCCTTTCTCCGAGCGGTTTCACGCCGGAGTATGGAATGACATTTATCTCCATCAGAGACAAATCTCTCTGAAGCCAAGGTCTTAACTCAGACAGCAAGCATAAGTCTTAACTATGAGCCTACACACTGACATAATGTACACCAGATTAGGTTGTATTTAGTGTCATTATCTAGCCGACTTTATAATGAGCTTTATTTATAAGTACAATACAAGAGTACAACATTCTTTACTGGTGTATTGGTGGATTCCAATTCGTGACACTTCTGGATTTGTGTCAATCATTTTTATTATGATTATTATTTGTAGTATTATTATTATTATTATTATTATTATTATTATTATTATTATTCCTCACCTGCAGCAACTGGCTGTGCTGCTTAGATACACATTCCAGTTGGTCTACCTAAATGTTAAATGTTTATCATAGCACACATGCCTTCAGACCGCTCCCTCCCTTATGAAGCATTGCACAGCGCGTTACACAACAGCTGTCTGGTCCACCGGTCAGGTCGGTATGTGGTAAATGACCCTATGTGGCACGTTACTGGAGTCACCTGATGGTAATCATGGTGAGGAACGCCTTCTGACCTTTCCACATATCAGTAACACAGCTGAGAGAACTCCATGACTCCACCACTACAATGTGCTCCACTAATAAAGTTATCTTGATCTCCATCGATGTTTATTTGATGTTTTCATGGCTTTGATGGGATGATAATTCAGATCAGCAGCTTGGATCCCACAGACCACTCCCGCCTGTAAATAGTTGTCGATCACCTCAACAATGTGCCATATATCTAGTCTCGCAGGATTGTTCTTATCAAAATATTTTGCTCTCGACTTTCATCAAAATATTGCAGTAACCTAGGATTCTGTCAAAACAGTGTGGGTGCAGGGCGGTGACCTGAGGCTGGGCTGCGTCACGCGTTAGCGGCTGTTATGCTCCACAAAGGTGGGCCTGATTGTGAGCAGGGCTGGCTGCACTGCTCACCCCAGACATGACGTAGAACCAGAGCCCTGGTGGAGCAGCGGGGCCGCACCGTGTGAGGACATCGCTGAGCAATGCTCCACCTGCAAGGTCTCTTACACCACGCTCTCCCCCGCCCAATCTCTCCCCCTCTCTCTCTCTCTCTCTCTCTCTCCATCCCTCTCTCTCTCCCCGTGCAATCTCTCCCCCTCTCTCCCTTCCTCTCTCTCTCTCTCT
>JAOEGT010078136.1:0-15284 GCA_025447795.1 Speoplatyrhinus poulsoni
ACAATGTTGACTTCCACTGCTAGGCTGACGACACCCAGCTCTACATCCACTCCCCCTCCCCTCTCCACTTATCCTCCACAGGGCTTCTGGTCACCCCCCACATTCCTCCTCTCCCCCATGGGGGCTCGGGCCTTCAGCTGCTCTGCCCCCAGATTCTGGAACACCCTTCCACTGCACATATGACACCATGGTCACCTCCTTTGCTGAACTTCTAAAAACCTATCCCTTTAAAGTTGCCAATAACAATTAACCATCTGTTCCACTCTCAACTCGCCTGCACTCCCAATAAGCATGGATTATTTTATTTTGTGTTTTGATAGGCTTCCTGAAATAACATGTTTTATTATTAATACTAACAGCCAATGGAAATCGACAGTACCACTTCTCAAAAGTGTTGTCGGGCTTACAGGGGTATATGTATCAGATGCATGTACATGCTGTTGAATGGAAGTGGCTGAGACTAGAAATCGTGTTACAGTATTGCGTGTAGGGGGCTAGTGCGGGGGTCATGGGTTTGAGCCCCTACTTGTAAATGGTACAGTTATACACAGTTTGTTGCTTGTTAAAGGAAGTAATTCTCAAGAACGCTTGCGAACTTTGACCACAAAATCAATACAAACTCCCTTAGAAGTTCTGTCCCCCACGTATTGAAACGCATTGCGAAGCCAAGCGGCATTATTGTAAGCAGTGTTCGCCACATTGTTTGTGTTCCTATTTACGGATCCAGGGTGTGTAGAAGTACCGGGTCATTTTTTTTGTTCCAGCACGTGCATAGAACGCCAAGCTAGCGAAATGAGAGAAGATATTTGGTGAATTTGACCGTGTATTAGCTCCCATTCGCTTACTATATCTTTTAACCTGTTGTTGCTTGGTAACCCGTTGTAACACACACACTGTTGCTTGGTAACCTGTTGTAACACACACACTGTTTCGCTGCTTTTCAGGCCGTGACCGTAGGATGCCCGGCCGACCCCCGCTCTCTCCAAGAATGGATCGGCCCAGAGGTCAGGGCCCCCGGCCACCCCCCCAACAAGGGGAAAGGTTGGTACAGCCCCACGTTATAAAATAAAATTTTCTTGGATATTACGTGGTGAGGTATCACATTTTAACGTGTTTGGTGTGAAATCAATCCATCAGCGGCATTAGAGAACAGCTCATTACACGTTTCATATCAGGAAGTTGACAGACCTTGTGTCTAAATGAGGAACATGCAATTGTAGAAACAAAAATGACTGCATCTCTGATTTTCTCTGTCATATCACATAGCAGTATTATTAGCACTTGTTAATTAACAATCTTGTTACTATGGCCTTGGAAAAAGTGAATAGGCTAATACTATATTTAGACATTCTGAAGTTAGCAAATTTTTAATGTGAAATTCAGGCATTGAAGGGAGAGGTGTTTTTAGAGTTCATATCAACAAGCATTTTCTGAAATGTATGCATTTATACGCATACAATACTGTTATAACGCGCACTACTATTTATAATCAAGCCCACTTTGAATCTAACCTTGAACCCTCAATCTGACACTAAAAAAACTATATTAGGATAAGTGAGAAACTTTGGGAAAAGAGGAAATCCCTTCTCTGCAGGTGATTATAGATATAACTACACAACATCCGTGTATTACTATTGTTTTGTAGAAAGCCTAAATCACGTTTTTGTTCACACCACTTCAAAACTTGGCGTGGGCTGGCTTTGAATCGGAATAATGCAGTTTGCGGAGCAGATGATGGCTTGTCCACATGCGTTTCTTCCAATTGCGCTACCCCTCTACCGATGGTTGTGATAACGGTAGTGAACCCATGCCATTTCCTGCCTTTTGAGTTAGTCACGCCGCCCGCCTCCGTACACTGACGCTCTTCCTCTGTGCAGGAAACGCCCCATGTCTCCAACCACTAAATCGTCTGGGAAAAGTCCGGCGCTGCCGTCCAGCAAACCAGTCACTCCCACCGCCGGTCCGGCTGCGGGGTCTGGGTCGGGGTCTGGGTCTGGGTCGGGTAAGTCCAGCAACACGCTGTCGCGGCGTGAAGAGCTGCTGAAACAGTTGAAGGCTGTGGAAGACGCCATTGCTCGGAAGAGAGCGAAGATCCCTACTAAATAACCCACCTCCCGCCGTACACCTGCCAGCCTGCCCGCCTACCCGCCCGCCCACACAGCCTTGTTGCCGTGGCGACAGTGAGGGTTATGGGGTCGAATGTTTTTTGTTGTTTTTTTAGGACCATCCCCTTATCTTTCAGTGATTTGAGACGTGTCATAGCGTCTCCGTGGTTCAGCCCACGAATGGACTCAACCTCGTTTTGTTGCTTGTCACCCAGTCAAATGTGATGGGTTTTGTCCAAACCTCCACGTCCTGGTCGTCTTTACCCCTGGCATGTCTCTCAGCATCCGGGACACGGTTCAGCTGGGGGGGGCGGGGGGGCGGGCCTGGAACAGCCTGCTATGTAGATTTTTACGGTAGCCGAAAGCGAGCCATGGACATTCGTAAAGCCGGCTTCTCCCACGGATCCCTGTGTTATTGTGAGATGAATAATTCTGTACCCTTATAGATTTCTCACATGCTATTATGTCTGCCCTGACCCCCATTAGATTACATTTCACTGTTTAGGTGTGCTAACATCTGATTGGTCGGTTAGTTGAAAGTTGTGGTCAACTTACAGCACTCTGGTCTCCACGACACACTAGTATGTTAAATATTTTCTAATTGGGTCTTGAGAACCAGCGAAGTCCCAAAAGTCAAAGGTTTGTTTTGTCCACTTTCATACTTTGTACAAGGAGTCTTATCATTGTAAGGTGATTCTAGAAAAACATTTGAAAATGATGTGAAGTGCTTTTCTTTTCCTTTTAATCTACAGCAATTCTGTTCTCTTAACTTTTCTCAAGTGATAAACGGACATTTTATTTGTTTCTTATTTTAGTTGACAGTATGAGAGGTGTAATGGGGGTGCTTGGAGATAAGATGTATCTGTCTTGCTTTTGTGACAAAAGGCTTCTAAATAAACTATTTTGATAAAGAGAATACGAGTTTTTCACTTGATGCAACTACCTTTTAAAATTCACTGAATCAATATCTTCGCCAACTGATTTAGTCTGAAATGACTCGCTGACTAATTACAGGTCAAGGAAACCCAGTCATATGTGATGACTTGGGTTCCATGTCACTGGTTTTTGGTTGTTGAAATGTCCACCTAGTGCTAATAAGTGTGCTGTGTGTTGCTTTAAGAAGGAAAGACAGGTACTACAAGATGCACTGGAAAATCAGGGCTGTTTTATTTAATTGTATGCAGTGTGTGTGTGTGTGTATTTATCTTATTAGTGTGTAAATATGAGCAATTTGAGGATACAAAGGCAGTAGTACATTTACGTGAAAATATGTTGGACAGACGTCTGGGCCTATATTTCCATTAACCTCCTTCCAAATAAAATGCTGCTCATTTACCTGCAGTGACTATGAGCGTAGGCAATGTGACCTGTTGATGTGATCTGATAACATTCCCTCATATGTTTTGGAGGTTATTTCAATGTGACCTGTTTGGGCTAAAGATTGCACAATAGGGTTTTCCTCCCTCCCCTTCTCTTGAAAGCAATACAATGTGTGTGAGCAACTATGACTGAGTGAAACGATACCATTTTTTGATATGTTAATAATTATCAATTAATCTTAAAAGGTCAAGATTTAATGTTAAAATTTGCAATGTAAAACGGGCTAAGCATTTAAAACCAACTATGTCTATATAGGTGTGCAGGCAATATATTTATACAATTATATTAAAAAAAATACACCTATCCCCATGAAAGATGCAGTCGTCAGAAACTCATCTGATGGATAAGTACAGTTGCATTATTCATTGGTTTAAGATTGGAAAATGTGAAATGGGACTAGCCTATATGTGTATAGATCTACAAATGATAATAAAAATTTTAAATCTAATGGTTATTCAGTTGTAGCATATACTGGCTGCACTTTTTATTGTACTAATTTATATGCAAAACTTTATTTAGGCATTTTCTGATATCACCGGTATCGCGTATGTGTTTATGAATTGGCGAATGTGAGGAAATCATATATGTAGGTAGGCTAAGCCTGTGTCTCAAATCGTGTACTTCACTAAGTACACTATGTACTCAAAATATTAAGTATAAGTACACAAGTGCGCGATTTGAGACACAGTTTAAGGGTCTGTGCGGCCGGTATAGGTCGGAAAAGCGTTATATATAGCCTATGCTATAAACGCAGTCCATTTCACAGTTAGACCTATGTAGACAATAAATAAACTATTAATCGCCAATGGTTAAATGTCAGGTATGAGATATTCATGTTCCAACAGCCGGGTATAGCCTATACGCTGGTGCTCGTTGAGCGTCCCGCACCACGACTCACCTGTGATGCAACAGCAATAGCTGCTGGTCTTGTCTTCGCACACCTACCTGTGTAAAAAGAGGAAGTCATTGGATGAATATGGCCATTTCCTGGTTGGTTTTTCCCAGCTTGCTCTTATAAATATATGTGCGCATATGGCCATAAAAAGCATAAACTAGGGGACGCTTGGTTAAGGCACACTCAGGAACATATAACACTAGACGCCGGTGGAAACGTGTGGATATGTACGGCTTGCATGTAAGTCTTGGTGTCCCTGCCCTGGAACAGAGACAACTTTACCAGTATTTGTATTTGAAGAACATTTACAATAGTGCCTCTCACAATGTAACAATGTAATTTAGTTAATCTAACCTGCTGTTTTCCTTTGCTTTGCAGATGCTGCTATCTGGATTTCTACTCGTCCATATAGTCTCGTCGAGGGAGTGTTATGAAGCAAAGGATGTGGAAAAAAAAGCCAATAGGAAGTTAAGACCATATACAGAGCCCGGCGCTGTACCCGCGAGTACTCCAAGAGTGTGTCCGATCCACGAATTCTCTCACTCACCTGATATCAGCAACCGCTCTATTTCCCCCTGGCGATACATGTAGGTCATTACATTGGTTCCAACACTTGGACTTCATATGAAATGTATGCTTGTGCCCGCCGGGGTCCAGACTGTTTTCGTTGTCGCCAGGCTTTAATATGACATTTTTTCTCTTTTTTTTTTTTTTTTTACAGAGAGAACTTCGATGTAACGAGGGTTCCAAGGACAATCGCGGTCGCAGAGTGTCTTTGTGATGGGTGCATTATCCTGACGGAGGATGGAACAGGCATGGTGGAGAGTAACGATTATAATTCTGTTCCTGTGAAGCACACCCGATTGGTTGTCAAGCAGACACCTTGTAATGATACAAGTAATAAATATTATCTGGAGCTGATCACAGAAGAAGTGGCCGTGGGGTGCACCTGCGTTAAACCCAAGACTCACAGAGAGAACAAATAAATAGAGGTGTATTTGTTTTAAAATGCAACTCCTTATATCATCAGCTATATAATCTAAACAGTTAGTCTTTCAAGGAAAGATGTTTTTACAACATGGACAGGAGGCTTTGTCGTGGACAGCCAAGCCAAAACTATTGTATAGTTTTGTTATTTTTGTTTATTTATTTAATATTTATTTTTACATTTGAAGCATAGCTCTAAAAATGTTTTAACATGCACGTGGAAATGATTAGGCTGCTGGTATTCAGCAGACTGATCATATTTATTTATTTCTATCCTATTTCGATGTTTGTTATTGGCCCATGTATAGATTTATATACCGACATAATTTGTCATTGTGACTAAATGAAAATAAAGTGTAATACAAGCTGTCGTGATGAAAGTAGATTTATTTCTCAGGATAGTTATTTATCAGCCTGTTTATTATGTACTATCCAGCTATATGATATCAGACTAGCATTAGGCATATATGCCATATCCTATATCCTGACTAATTTAAACTGGATGGTATGCTATAGGCTCAAGCCAAAATAAAATAACCTTTTAATCTTTTTTGTCTTCTTCGTTTAAACTTTTTAAAGAGATTATTCTCTTCCCACCCCCCACAATTAGTAAATCCATCTTTTTTTGTTTTTAGAAAAAATGAAAACATAGCCTATACAAAACTCTCAGGGAGAAAAAAAAACGTACATAAATAGACAATACAATTTTCTTAAGTGTAAATGATGGCAAAGAGTCACACATATCAGCACAGCAACATCATTAAAAATAAACAAGAAGGGGGCATTTATTATAGTATATTCCAAGGAAGCAAATGGGCTGAAGAACAAAATTAATAAATCACAGCATATCAGGGGATATCTATCAAAACCATTGTCTAGATGTACCCTATCTCTATACTAATTTCTTGCTATTTTACTTGACTTTACTTCTTCAGTGAGGAAAAATATAGTATAATGTATAAACATGAAAAGGTTTTCATATTTAATATTTAATTTAATATATAATAACATTTTAATATTTACACTTTTTGTGACATTTACATCGGGCTATATGCTACATTCGATGTTTTATAATATTTTTTTTTAATATATATATATATATATATAATTTTGCTTTATTTTTTTTATTTTATTTTCTCTTCAAAGTGTTTTTTCCTCAAAAGTGGGCGGGTGGGCAATTGAGTCACTAAAACCACTTCATGTCTAAATAGCCCACTGTTCCAATTTAAGGATATGCACATAATGGTTGGGTTGCGTCAACATTTTCCGATTTTGAATTTCATGCATTTCATACCAGAATTAGACAGCACACATTAAATACAAGTGACATTTGGTACTGGTACTACAGGCTAGAGGCCTGCCTTCTCACAAATATATTTTGTGAGTAGGCAAATATATAGGCAGGCAAATATGGGACAACACTTTCCACACGTCACTATTATATAATGATATGGTCACTACTCAGTGACGTGTAGGAAGAGTTGCCTCAGAAAACGTCTTTGAAAGTAGTTAAAAGTAGTGAAAGAATAGAGAACAGTTAATTGAATGTTCAGTCCACTGAATGCACCCTTCATTTATGTACGGGCTGCATCAAAAGGTAAAGGAAAAATCACAGGTCTGCCATCTTTTCACTCTTTGGGCGTTTTGCTTTCTCCAGATCAAGATACAGTTCATATAAACTCAAACGTTAATATAAGCTTATGAAGTGTTGGTTAGTTAGCAAACATTTAGTCCACTGAAGGATGGACTATGAGTGCCTTCAGTGGATTGAATGGTTAATGGTCAATTAAGGTCTTTACTGAACAACATGTTTACGATGTTTTTTAAGGATTTATTTTTTAATCCCTGTTCTCGTTTTCAATTGAATGTGTGTTGTTTTTTGAAAGCAAGCTACTTTTATTATATTGTGGACATTTATTTAGCTGTCAATGACATTGCATATTGTTTCTTTAAGTGTTTCCATCTTCCAAAATGCTAGCTTTGCAAAGGACAGTGTGCATGCAGGCATGCTGTCAGACACCAAATGTGTTTTTCATGTGTTATTCTTTACACTCCCCCCAAATACAGTCATTTTCATTCCAGAAATGTTTCTGTTCATGCTTTATTTGTTAAAATATTCTACTGGTAGTACAGGTAGGTCTAAAAAATGCATTAATCTTAGCAAAGTCAAATTGCATAATGTATACAGTATATGCTTGAAGCTTTATTATATAATTTAATACAGTGACACAACTTAATCAGGTTAAGTTGATAACAGTCACTACAGAAGACACCTTTTTTTATCATATCATTCAAAGGAAATATACAACTTGAATGTAGTGGGAAAATGCTGGCTGTAGAGTATTAGATAAACAATGCCTTTGTGTCAAATGTTTGTTAGGTCTGCTGAAATCCAGTGGAGATTCTTTTGCATGCCCTATGCATGCCAACAAATGTCAAGCTGTTGACATGTTTAGCGTCAGGTGAACGTGTCAACAGCTTGACATTTATTAGTTTGTCAGGTGACAATTGTTTGTCCCTATAGGAGGGAAATCCCTCACACACGGAATAAAAATATCCTAATGGTTTATCATTGGGTAATTTTATGACATTAAATAACTATATTGAATTCAAATAATTCAAGATAAGTGTTAGGGTATTGTAATATACCTAACATTAAATACATTCCAACAAGTTATGCTGCATGTTTTTAACAAGTAAAGTATCTGTTTATTGTGCCTAATGGTGGGAAATCCCTCCCATAATGCAGCTTTAATGAAGTATAGGCATGACGATAGGGCATTTGGATTTTAGACTGTAATGTGAACATTTGTTATTGTTATTGTTCTAGGTGTCCTTCTGCCAATATAATAAATGCAGTTAATTTGCAGCGGACGAAGAATTGTTAAGGCCCAAACTTTGAACGTTTGAACTTAACTTAAATAGGTTTGCATATTTTTCCAAAAGATTCTTGCTCTGTGCATGCTCTTCACTTCTCCTTTAAAAAATATAGAAATCAAACCAGAATCAGAATTAATTGTCATTATGAGCAAACCTATTACAAACAGTGTTTTATTGAAGATCAAGCATAAGCCACATCATGACTAGGTTATGTCACATGACAAAAGTGAATGGGGAACATATTTTAATTTAATATTTAAATTACAATAAATTGCCTCCATATTTGACATGGTCATAAAGAAGCGGGCTAGCATACATTCAGAACAAGAACCCGTTGTAATTATGTTCACTGGATGTTTTATGGATGATCAAACATGACTCCTGTTACAATTGTCAATGTGACTCTTCAAAAGCAAAGTCAAAGTTTTGAAATTCTTCAAAAAGCTTGTTTTGAACTTAATCTTTCTTCAGTCGCCACAGCAGGGTGCTGGTGCTCTGTCAGAAGATCCTCCCCACTCATTGGAAACGAATTGCCAAGGCTTTTGTTGTGTGGTGCAGTCTGCACCACTTGGTTTTTGTGTTCCCATTTACAGAGCCACGGCTGTAACAGGCAGCCGCGGACCACGAGGAGATATTCTCAATTAACAAACAAAGTGTATTAGTATGCAATTGCTGACTCTACCTTTTAAGTTAATATTTCTTTAGTTTCATATTTACGAATTAAAATATTACCATATTTTATTTGGACATCCAGAACAAGAATTTAGCCTATTGGAGCAAACCTACAAACTATTAAAAAACCTATGTTTTCATGATTATCAAACTTCAATAAGATATATATATATTTAAATGTAATTAAATATATTATACAGATGTATGTTCTTATAACTGCCTATTTATATGACATTTGAAACTATGTTTAGGCTACATCTTGTGACAACTTGTCTCTGACACTAAAACCGTCTTTGTCGTTGAGAGATAGATTTACGCAGCCTAAATACGAACAAATGTCTAATCTAATCTAAGAATTTATAAACAATTTTCATTTCCACATACGTCAATCTGTGTTAAGATACAACGATTTGTTTTGCGCTTGCAAATATGTATGCCGTGACATCACGTCTGGCTCTAAAACTGTAAAATGTACTTGCGTAGTTAAGCGCACCATGTGACGACATGCCGTGACGTCTAATATGAGCGTCATGTTTGGCTGGGTCAGATTTGAGCTGCATGGTGATATTCCCGCAGCTAAAACCTTATAACAGTAAACGCTTATATTTTACACATGCAGAAATGACTGCAGCTATTTTGTCCGCGTTGAATCTCCTAACGAAACCTCTTGGAGGTAAGTAAGGAGATGTCCCTGAGTGTTTAGAAAGGCGTCCAAAAAAAATAAAATAAAAGTATTATTACAAAAGTGAGAGCTCCTAACCCTTAATTCAATATAAGGTTCCTGGAATATAATATGTACGGTACTGCTCTGCTAGTCTCGAAACGGCTCACTAGTACCGGTAGTTCATAATATGATTGCGAAAATATGATTCACCATCACTTACTTGTGTACTCCACCATCACATACTTGTGTACGCCACCATCACATTGTGTACTGCACTATTTTAGTTCTACGCTCTAAATCATTTAAGAGTTATGGTTACTGGTACCGACACCGTTACTCGATAAACACGATATTGTGGTTGCAAATACAAACAAAGATATTTACATGACCTGCATGCAATGTATATTAACGCAAATGCACCCTTCTGTCCACACTGGTTAATAATTATATTATAATAATTAGTTAATAATTTATGATTTATTGTTAAGGATAGTAGTTGTGCTGTGGTTAACTTCATATATATCTCGATTGTAATCTATTTTATATAATTCCTCTCACATTGTTTTCACGTTGTCTACATTATATATCGTCTTCAGAGGGCTCCATACGTGATTCTCAACCCTCGCAGAAGGGGGCGCTCTTGGCTGCACTGCAGGCCAACAGAGGCTTGTTGTTGGAGCGGCTGCAGAATGACCCGGGGTTTGAGGAGGTGAGGAGACTGAGGGAGGAGGCGCAGGTCGGATCTTCGTGGTTCTGCAGTGGGGACACCCCCGATGCCCCGTGGCAGTTTGTCCAGGAGTGTCTTCTCCTGCTGCTGGCTTTAGCACGACATCTTTCCGCGCAGCTGGAGCTATTCGCGCAGGCGGCACCCCCGACCCCCGCCGCCAGACTCCGGACGCCGGAGTTCGCCCCGCCCCTGCCGCCCGACGTCCTCAGCGTGTCCCAGCAGAAGACGCTCGCAGCCTCCCTGCAGTTTGTCGTCTCCCTGGGCCTGTGCCCGTACCTGGAGCACGGGGTGGGCGTGGCGCTGGGCCGGAGGTCAGCGTTCGGGGCGGTGGTGGCCGAGAGCGTGGCGGTGCTGGGGCCCAGGGAGAAGGCGGGGGAGCGCCGTCTCATGACCACCGCCGGGGTTCTGTTGCGGCTGGCGGAGCTGTCGTCGCTCGCCACGCTGATCTTCACCCGGCACCTGGGCGACGTGATGGCAGCTCTGTGCCAGCTAGGACACAGGCCACTGAGCGCCAGAGGAGGATGGACAGGAGATGAGGTGATGTCTGTCTGTCTGGCTCTGTCTCTCTCTTTGTCTGTCTGTCTGTCTGTCTGTCTGTCTCTCTCTTTGTCTGTCTGTCTGCCTGTCTGTCTCTCTTTCTGTTGGTCTGTCTCTCTTTCTCTCTTTTTGTCTGTCTGTCTCTCTTTCTGTTAGTCTGTCTCTCTTTCTCTCTTTTTGTCTGTCTGCCTGTCTCTCTTTCTGCAAGTCTGGCTGTCTCTCTTTCTCTCTTTCTCTTTTTGTCTCTCTGTCTGTCTGTCTGTCTGTCTGTCTGAACAAGTCAACAATCCATAAGAACTGCAAATCCTACACAAACATGATACACAGAGAATATGAAATCATTCAGTTTGGTTTGAACAAAGCCTTGATTGTCTTTTAAATGTAGGAACTTGGGGTTGAAGAAAGGCGGAGTTGCAGAGAAGCCCTGAAAAGCATTCTGGGTAGAGTCTACCAGCCAATTGTTGTCAAGGAACTACTGATTCTCCAAGGCGGCCCCAAACAGGTAGAGCTGTTTAAGGACTGCTTTTGAATGTGAGAGCGTTGAATGCTTCTCATTGTCATTGGAGCTCATTATTTGTGCTGATGTGTCTCCTGTAAGGCCACGAGTGCCTCTATGTCCCAGAGAATGAAATATAAAAAAAAAAAACTAAAATGATTAAAAGTAGAAAGGAGCGCATGTCTTGATATTTCCAGATTTCAAGTTTCCACTTTCAAGATGTCTACGTAAGAACACACCCTCTTCCAGGGGATTTGTTGAGATAAGCCGGACCTTCTGAGAATCAGTCTCTGCTCTTTACTGCCTCATCTCTAATGCTCCTTGGACATTATTTTTCTTTGTGGGTTCACCCAGAGCCATGGAAATAACAGAGTTACACCAATGGAAATTTAATATTGGTTTGGGAAGTGTGGGGCCCCTTGCTGGAGCTGCTGCCCCCGCGACCCAACTCTGGAAAAGCAGATGAAGATGGATACATTTTATATAAAGCAAAAAAAATAGTCTTTGTTCTAACTTTTAATTACACAGCATGTTTTGAATTACTTTTCATTGCCCTCTCTCATAAAGATTTTTTCTGTACTCCTAGCTATTGTTCCAAATAATTGTTATAGCTAATTTTATTTTCTAATTTAGAAATGAGTTAGAACTTATAGCTAATTCGCTAGCTAGAATTAACTAAATTCTAAACCACACTGACCGCAGAACGGAATATATTTCTAGCTGTGCTATTTTGACTTCCGTCAGCTTCAGAGCCTCCTGTCTTTACCGAAGGTAGGTCAGGATTTATATAGATATTTATATCATAATATTGTTTATTTTGCTTCTTATTCTTCCTCCTCTCCTTTTTTCCCCTACATATTATTCTTCCTCCTCTTCCTCTTTATACTCTCTCCCCCCCTTCCCCCACACCACCCAGACCTCTGCTGCGACCCCAGTGACCCCTGCCTGGCTGCGGAGGCTGTGTGGTGTCCTGCTGACGGACAGGCTGGTCCAGCCTCACGGTGTGCAGGCCGTGGTCCGAGCCATCCTGGAGGGAGGAACAGGCGGCGGTTAGCGTTTATTTTGTTTATTTATTTATTTATTTATTTAAATGTTTTCTTTAAAATTGAAATATTATTACTATTCATTGTTTTACTAATGAATAATATTCCACTAGGGGGCGAGTCGGACTGGCGAAAATGTGACGGTGTGGCGAAGATCCTTGTGGCTTGTCCGAAGTCCGTCTCGCCTGACGACTACTACAGACAGGTCTGCCCACAGGTAATGGGTGCGCATGCACACACACACTACATGCTGTAACACTGTCACTACTCACAACTTTTAATTGATTTTGCTATTAAGCTTTTTCGGTTGTAATTTCTTTCAAGTCAGCTGTAGTTCGAAATTACTGCCACAACCCTAATGTGCTAGTAGAAGTTATCCTACAACAAGAGGTTCATCTGGTCCTTTGGTGTGATTTGTTAACAGATTTTAGACCTCCTGCACTTCAAAGATAAACTGACGGCCCTGCAGTTTCAGCGTGTGGCCACCAGGGCGGCGCTGGCCATCGTGGAGCACAGGCCTGAGTTTGGTCAACGGCACATCCTGTCCCCGCTCGTTGCTCCTGTCCAGCGCTGTGCCACGGGTCAGACTTGCGTTAGGCTCCTGCGAAATAATTGGTTTGCAACAAACAACGCAGTGTATGGAAATGGCAGCTTGTTGTCTTCACAGGTGATCCTCAGTGTACGGTGGAGGAATGGGAGTTAACTCAGTGTGTAGATGATGTTTACAAGGTGAGATCACACAGTCCTCAGTAGTTAATCTATTATCACCGCGTCCTGCCCATTCCTTTCTATTTTGTACACCTCTCAATGGCAGTTCTAGTCTCAAAGGACTTACTAAGCCCCACGCATCTTCACAAACCATTGATCAGACAGGAGAAAGTAATGAAAGTGTTTGTAGTATAGTACGCGATTGTAAGACAATGCACTACTGGTCACATTCACCAAAACGTACCGTTCTATGTGCGTGCTGAAACCCCGGTTGTTGCGTGGATAAATGCTCAATGAACATTATAGAAAAGAACCGGAGGGAGATAATGTCTAGTGGTTTGTTTATTAATATCTTTGTCTTTTTGCATGTCAGATCTGTGTGGTCGGGAACAGTCCTTCCACCCCTCTGCTGAATACTCTGGGGGAACTGATCCCAGTTCTGTTCTCGCTGTTTTGCTTCACCAAGAAGAACGTTTGCCACCTACGGTACCAGTCTGTTTGTCTTTTCTTGGCGTTCAGGGGTGGCGGTGACACAGTAGAACAGGGTGACGGGTGGTCCGAACCCCGCTAACTCCGCGCTGAGTGCCGAGGTGTCTTTGAGCAAGACACATAACCCTAACTACTCCCTGTGGTCAGGTGACGCCTCGCGTGGCTGACACCATTTTGTGTGTGTGTGTGTGTGAGAGTGAGAATCCTGTACAGCGCTTTGAGTGGCCGGAAGGTTGGAATAGGGCTGTATAATGGCAGTCCAACATTTGAATTTATATATTTGTATATACAATTTTGTAGTTAAATATTGATTTGTTAAATTTAGAGTATTTAGAGATTTAGATTAAATTGCACTCTTGTTTGTGTGAGTGTGTGTGTGTGTGTGTGTGTGCGTGCATACATACATACATACGGACGGGTATTGTTGTTCTTCTTGCGCGTGACGGTTACTGTTGGTCCGTGTGCTCCACAGCGCCCCCTGTCAGGAGATCCTGCTGTGGTTTTTGGGCCAGGCGGGCCAAACCAGGGCTCTGGCAGCCCTGGGGCAGCTTTCGGGCCTGAGGGCGGGGCCTCACGGAGCCGCATCCCCCGACCTCCACTTCAGCCCTGGCAGCAACGGTGGGGCCAAGCTGGGCCTCAGAGAGCCAATCAGGTGACGATGCTTTAAGGGCTTGTTAACATTTCCGGCATTTAGCTGTAAATGTAACGTCACTTTGGATATACGAGACGTACAAGCGACTTTTATTTACGGCATTTAGCTGTAAATGTAAAGTCGCTTTGGATATACGAGACCTACAAGCGACCTTTACGGCATTTAGCTGTAAATGTAAAGTCGGTTGTAAGTCGCTGTGGATCTGGTAAATGGACTGCATTTATATAGAGCTTTTATCCAAAGCGCTTTACATTGTTTGCCTCAGATTCACCCATTCACTCACCAATGGTGATGGCTGCCATGCACCAACCACCGGGAGCAGTTAACGGGGTAGGGGGTTAGGCATCTTGCTCAAGGATGCTTACAGGTAGGTCGAACCCACAACTTTCCGGCTGCTAGACCATCCTGTCCCCTAGATATAGGAGACTTACAAGCGACTTACAAGCTAATTTTATTTACGCAATTTAGCTGTAAATGCAATGTCGCTTGTAAGTCGCTTTGGATATACGAGGCTTACAAACGACTTACAAACGACAAAGTCGCCCAGCGACAGATCAGAGTTCAGAACTTTTCAACTTCATTCATACAACAGCGAGTATGGCGACTACCAATGGCAGGACAGATGTTCTCTGCATCTTTTCGATGGCTATCTTACAATCCCTCGCCCTACTGAACAGGCACATTACCCTATGTCCCTGTTCGCGATCCATAGTGCTATAATATTATTTATGCACACTATCTGTGCATTTGATTTGACACGTTACGGTAGACCTCACGCCAGTTCTGGTCATCGCTGGCGGTTTGGCCACTAGAGAGAGCCTGGCGACAGCTCATCAGCGATTGAGCGAGCTGTATACGTCGGCAGTGTGAATACAGGGTTGCAAACAACTTTACATTTAAAGTTGCCTGTAAATCGCTTTGGATATTAAAGACTTAGAAGCGACTTTACAATTTCAGCATTTAGAGCTGTAAATCATCCATCCATCCATCCTCTCCCGCTTATCCGGAGTCGGGTCGCGGGGGCAGCAGCTTCAGCAAGGGACCCCAAA
>JAOEGT010078146.1:0-15284 GCA_025447795.1 Speoplatyrhinus poulsoni
ATATATAGTGAACCTTCCACTTTAGATGTTTTGATAGCGCCATCTTAGATATTTAGCCAACTTCACTCTGCACACAATGCAACAGCATACCTTCAGCATGCAAATGATTAAATGTGCTCGGAAAAACATCTGGATACAGTTAAAACATAAAAAAAAAACAGATTAAATGTAGAAGAGAAAGAAACCCAAATAAATAGCGAAACTGATGCGGAAGCTAACAATGGTTTTTACATTGTGCCAAATGTTTCGGCGCGTCATTTGGTTAAGCTAATTTAGCTAAACAAGCTACACAAGCTAAACAGACACCGTGCCACATCTGAGGTCTCCTACCGAACTTGCTGAGAATATCCTGCTGCTCGTCCCGGGAGGAGAACAGGATCTTGGGGTTGAGGCCTTTGGTCTGGAAGCCCTCCCAGGGCGGGCTCTTGACACTGGGGCGCTCCCTGGGTTCCACCTCTACGTCCAGGTTGACCTGGAACAGGTCGGGGTACTTCTCCTGGATGTCACAGGCGTCAAGGTCGTACCTGGCAGAGTGGGGAAAAGGGAGGACAAGGGGGCATTACTGCAAAGTGGTACGCCACCCGACCCCACAATAGGGAACCGTGTGTGTGTGTGTGTGTGTGTGTATGAGTGCATGCCTACTTTGCAAACTTCACAGTGGTGGCGTTTCTGGGGACGAAGCCGGTGTGGAACTGGATCTGAAACATCTTCATTGAAGCCATCTGAAAATGAGAGATGACGGGTGATTATTATTAATAGCTACATCATTTATTTCAATATTTAGTTTGAAAAGGTATAGCAAGCGATTGTAAGATAATACAACTTTTCTCTATGCGTGTTGAATAAATAATCTGGTACTTGTACACAGAAATGGCTCTGTACATAGGAACACAAACAAAGTGGGACAGGCTACACACTGCCCTAGCCTTCGCAATGCATTTCCAGTGTGTGGGGCTTCTGAGGGAACAGCCTATGGCATTGAATGGAGAGATGTGATGATTTGAGTTCTCGAGAACAGACAGACTTACTATACCTTTCATTGAATAAACTAGATATCAAAATTGGTCGTAGAAAGGCATATAGTATTAAAAACCAAAACTTGAAATGAGGCAGACTAAAATGTGTGAGATGAAAGATTAAACTCTAACTAAACAAAGCTTTTTCTCACATTTTATCTATATGTATCTTCATATTTTTATACCATGTCTATATTTCTTGCACTGTACAGGCATCACCTGCAGAAACAAGAGGAGCTTCCCCTGACATCAATAAAGTGATTATGTGACCACGAATGTCTAAAGACACCGTTATGCAAACACAGTGTGACTGAATGTTTCATGAAAACCTGCTGAGGTGTATTTTCTTCGTACTTAGAGTAAGCAAAAATGTGTGGCCGTGTTTTATTAGGTAAGCATTGCTACCTGTGCACGTACGCATGTATGTGTGTGTACGCGCGTGTTTGCGCGTCACTGGGGTAGCCACAGGCTTGCCAGGGTGTGCATGTGCCAGCCAAACAGAATGCATTGTTTTTGTTATAGCTAACGTAGCTAACAGACGTTTTGCAAAAACCTATTATGGTTGAGTTAATTACAGAGCGTATGAGCAGAGTGGAGCGGTGAGAATCTCAGCTCCTCGCTCACGGAGCTGTTCACCCCTGCGCTCCCACCCCAGCTCCAAGCCACATCAGGCCGGTCCGCTCATTATCGCTCAGCGCTCAACGCCGTTTGTATCGCGCTCCGCTCAAATCGCCCCCCCCCCCCCGCTCGCTCCAAAAAAACGGTGTAGCCTACTTCGTTGACGTTACCCCTGCGAGCATCACAGGAGAAGATGTAGTAGCCGGCTAACCGTATACCTTGGCTTGTAGTCGACCTCCCAGCGTAGATCTAGCATGGTAGATGACCACCAGCACGTCCCCTTGGACCGTCACGTTGAGGGGAATCGCTGCACAGCCGTCCTCCATTTTAAAATCCCTAGAGACAGGGGGGAGAGAGCGATAAAGAGACAGACAGACAGACACATAAGACCAGAGAGAAAGATGATAAATCCAAGTTGTCGGACAGACTGTGTTTTGTTTGATGCAACATTGTCATAGGAACGTTCATGCCAATAAAGCTAATACTTTAATTGAAGGAGACAATTGAAGGAGACATTGCAGTGTTAGGGGGGTACAGTAGACATGTCTACACACACACACACACACACACACACATATATATATATATGAGAGAGAGAGCGAGAGAGAGAGAGAAAGAAACAGTATGTAAACAGTTATGTTACACTGATGTTCATGTTACGTTTAGTTTTATAAGAGATATGGTAAAGAGATGGTCGAGACAGAGATGTTAGAGGTAGAGAGAGAGGGAGAGAGAGAGGTGCTAGACAGAAGGAGAGAGGGAGGTGGTAGAGAGAGGGAGAGGGAGGTGGTAGAGAGAGGGAGGTGGTACAGTAGAGAGAAGGAGAGAGGGAGGTGGTAGAGAGAGGGAGGTGGTGCACCTCATCTTGTCGTACTCCTGGGAGGTGGTGAGCACCCGCTCGTCGCCCACGTACACCTCACAGAAGGGTCGGCACCCGCTGCGCTGCTTGTTGAACAGCGGCATGGGCGTCATGGCGATGGAGTGGATCGTTATGGGCTTGCTGTGAGGGACGATGGGCTCCTCTGCCATCATGTCACACATGTACTCTATGTACCTGCACACACACACACACACAAGGGCTGGAAGAACATATCGATACTGCATTTTTTGCAGCGCCGCCACACATTAGCATTGCTATGACAGTTTTCCACAAATTAGATATAGTAATAAATCACCTTGCTTACAGTATCGCAATATATCTAATCGTGGCCCTTGTATCAGGATACATATCATATGGCCAGATTCCCGCCAATACACAGCCCTAACACAAACACACGTACACTATCTACCTGCAGACACACACACGCACGCACGCACGCACGCACATGCTCCCGTCCAAAGGCTAACACAGTACACTACGTATTTGGTCAACATTGCGTTATTATAAAAAATTTAATTTGTGATATCTGCTTTATCTTGTGACAAAGTTTCAGAGTCCAATTTATTTTTGAGAAAAATACGTATTATAATTGCAGAAACGTTTGCCATCATTACTCATTATCAATACTGCACCTAGGCTTTGTACGGCAGTATGTGCCTGCAGACAGACACAAAGGTCTGTCGTGCCCTGTCATGTTGCATTGTGTGAAACGCGAGTGCCAAGAGCCTGTAGTCACTTCTACCAATGAGACCGCAGACTGGCTGCACCAATCGGAACGAATCTCTCTCAAATAAACGTCATCACTGTGTGTGTGTAGCTTGCTTTGGTCCAATGCTGAACTCGTGTGTGTGTGTGTGTGTGTGCGTGTGTGTGCGTGTGTGTGCGTACCTCTTGTGAGAGGGGGCTATGCCAGGCGGACATCTTTTCATAGAGAACATGTAAACGGCGGCTTCGGCCGTGCTGAACAGACGACAGAAACACAGGAAGGAACACACCGCTACAGCCGACACCGCCCTGCCATCCTAGAGAGAGAGAGAGAGAGAGAGCATTAAACAGCATACTGTTGTCACCTCCTTGGTGCTCTATACTTAAGGACAAATCACAAAGAAGCGTGTCGATCGTACCGCCCTGGCAAGCGAGTGCAAAACAAAACCTGTCGATCAGTCCTGAGGAGAGATCCTATAATGATCTCACATGTGTGTGGGTCGGAGGACGGCGTCGTCATGGCTACTCACCAGACAGTGGACTATACAGATGTTGCGCTGGTCTTGCTTGAGCCACATGTGCATGTTCTTACACACACTGTAGAGATTGCGGAGGTTTGGAGCACGACGCACCTGCCAGTTGCACTCAGACACCTGCGCACACGCGCACACACACACACACACACCTTAAAATTAATATGCGACCTCCTACCACTAGATGTCACTCTACGAGCACCAGCATCTCAGACCATACAAATGCTTCTTGGGCTTCTTAACCTGACACATGAGAGCACATTATCAGCTGCCAGCAGAAACAAACGTGCGGTTTAAACCATCGTGATGAGCAGTGCCCCCCAAAATAACAGTGCCAGAGACTCACGACCCGCCGCTATTCCCAGAGGTGGTAGATGAAAAGCAGCCATAGCAATATTATTATTTGATAGTATTTTAATACAAGCCAGTAGCAGAATACACCCGCACCCAAAATCACAGTGCCAAGCAGTTGCTCTCAAGGTGAGGGTCGCAAGACGCAGCAGAAGGGTCACAAGATGATTTTCATGAACGATATAACATATTTTAAGCCATACTTGTTAGAAGTAGTACAGTTTATACATTACTTTGATATATTCTGCTACTAGCCTGTATTAAAATACTTCAACATACCCTGTTGTGGAACCATGAGGGCCTGTAGGAGCGCTTGGAGAGATTGTAGATGGCGTAGTGGCCCGCGTGACGCGAGTCCAGGAACAGGCGAACGTCCTCAATGTTGTTCTTTATCGCAGACTCCACCCCTTCTGCTGGGAAAGACATGACTGCACACACACGCACGTGCACACCGTTGTATTAGGCTTTGTCTGCATTTCTGGGAGAGCCATAGAAATCAGGATGTTATGTTAAAGGTGGAGTCAGCAGTGCTGTGGAAAGATTGTGGATATTTGAACTCGATCAAAACAAAAACACCTCTCTCTTTAATGCCATAGGGTGCTCCTTCAGAAGCTCTACCCCTTCCCCCCCAACCCCCCAAATTGGGTTCACATTTCCATGGCTACCGAAGGTGTTGTGTGGTGCAGTTTGCACCGCTTTGTGTTCCTCCTACAGAGGCAGGGCTGGGTAGAAACGATAGCGATAGAACGAGCTAGCGGACCGAGGGGAGACATTCGCCGAGTTCGACAAAATTAGCTTACGAATGCTGACTCCACCTTTAGCAACGCTATAGCTAATAAGTAACAGATCAGCTGTTGTCCCCTAACCTGCTATTCTGGAAGTGATGTAGGAAATATCCAGGTCTCCTTTGGCATAGCTGAGAGAGGACACAGAAACAGTCACACTAGTAAGGTATACATAGAAACACAAAGCAAAAAGGATATTCAGGGCATATAATAATAATAATAATAATAATAATAATAATAATACATTTTATTTGGGACGCCTTTCTAAATACTCAAGGACATCTTACATTTCAAATACATAGATAACATAACATACATGCTAATATAAAACCTGGATGACAACACACATTTAGCCAGAGTCAATGCCAGATGTTAAATTCACCAACGGGGCTTGTGAGAGTCCGTACATCAGCCACCACAACACAGCGCTTAGCATGCAGCAGAAGCTCTCGCCCAGTTCTCTACGAACGACATCGACTTTGGTCTTTTGTGCACAAGGACAGAGTGTCTCCCTTAGATTTCTAAGAAGGCTTGCAATTTGGCCTCAGTGTTACAAGTCAACCGCACAAACAAACAGTCTCTCTGTGGTCCTGATCCTGCTAATTTGTCTGTGGTTAAAGCGTGCACACGCTCACACACACACACACACACACACACACACACACACACAATGCTGGTTAAGACACAAATAGCGTGAGCACGGTTTAGTGCGCCAGATAATCCAACATGGGAATTACACTCGCTGTTCATTCATTCATGCGTTCAACCCAGGTAATCCTCACACTTGTGTTCCACCAGCATCATGATCCTGGCTTTTAAAAAGGACACTACTTGACTGTGCTAAACAATGTTCATCAAGATGACTATACATGTAGCAAACATCAAACTAAGACAAGAGGCGTATTAACTATAACAATTAGCAATATACATGTATGCATAATTTATTTATTCCATCCATCCATGGATGGAGAATTTATTTATTATTAAATAATATTTTGAAATGCTTACGTGATGGAGATATAAATTTTTTTTGTCTCTTTTGTTAGTTTAATATAGAGAAATGAAGCGGTGTTACTCAGCCTACATAGTTCTATAGCACAGCTCTTGGTCCTGCTAAATAAAACTACGATAACACAGGCCACACAACAAAACACAGACACTGCAGCCCACTGCTTACCTCGGCTGTGTCTTATAGCCAGCCTGGCTGCGAATGTTTGGCGACATCACGGAATGCTCTTTTAATGACGCTCGAAACGTAAAGGTAAATTGCGGTAGCCCAAAAAGCTGCAGAGATTTATAGCGTTTTGTTTTTATGGATTTGATGAAGGGTGTCAGACGCCTAGCCTCACGAGATCAGGATGGTCTCGCGAGGCTTCCGTTTAATTTCGCCGTGAGAATAATTCTGGAAAGCCTCGGAATAATTTTTAATGTGTCAGAGCAGCAACTGAACTTTCCAATCGCCAATAGCTATACGGGTGTGGTTTTCCAATCAGCGTGTTTATAGCTATACAGGCGTGGTTTTCCAATCAGCGTTGCGTTTATAGCTATACAGGCGTGGTTTTCCAATCAGCGTCGTGTTTATAGTTATACGGGTGTGGTGTAGGTGTGCCGACCATGGTGCCAACAGTGAAAACGACCAGATGGTTCATCCAATCAACTGCCAAGTATTTCTTGGAAAGTACAGCCATTCACAAACAGTTTCAATGTACGGCTGCTTTGTCACAGCAATCAAATGATTCAATATAGTTCCTAAAAACTAAACAAACACCGGCGTTGGCGAACGCGCTCTCAAGCGTTTCAGACCAAAACAAAATGACAAAACGATGCTGGTTTCAGCCGCAATGTGAATTCCAGATACATCTCTATGGCTACGTTCACACTGCACACCAATCTGGCCCAAATCCAATTTTGTGTGGTACTAAATCGGATCCACATCTGATTCTTTTAAATGTGATCTCAGTGTGAACAGTCAAATCAGAATTGATGCGACTTTGACATCACTCTAGATAGACATTCACTGTGTGACTCACCCTCGCTAGCGTAAGAAGGCTCACTCATGGCCATTGTTGGTTGACATTTGTTACCTCTGAGCGGGGGAAGTTGTAGTCCTACTCGCGAGTGAACATAGAGTATGCAACCATTGCACACAATAGGCCATCTACACGGAGAGGATCATCGTCCTCCCATCATGTTAAATAACGAGTTTGAATACTGTATGCTGCCTCGCTGAGCAGCCTAAATTGTAGAAGCAGAAATACACCCCACCTCCCTCCTTGCCCCACACATTGATCAATAGCCCTATGTCTGACTGTTACCCACGATCAAAGCAGAAAGAGGCGCTACCGATACGCAACCCAATACGAGCAGATGAAATACACTGGCAGTCTGCGGGCAATTTGCATCATGTGTGCCGGAGAAAATATTTACAAAAGAAATCGGATTTTAGCACTTAATGGGTTAAGGATTGCAGTCTGAACGTAGCCTAGGAGGGTCCCTTCAATCACTTCACTGGGCGTGGTGTTGATGCTGTTGTTAGGGGCTAGCAAGCTGCCACTGCAGACACAGCACAGAGGCAAGGGAGCGCACACTGCTCTCTCGTTTAGACAAGACAGATGCTACAGGACTGCACACACGGTGGAGTCACATCACCGATATTTACCTTGGGTTGCTAGGTGATGGGGGTACAATGACCATGAGCGATGTGAAGGGGGTCGGGGGTGAGAATAACAACAAAAAAAAAAAAAACATAAAACAAACAGCAGTCAAAACTGACAAACCAAATAGACCAACTGACAGATGACAGATGGTTAAAAAAAGACAAACTGACTGAACAGAATGGTGTGAAAACATTTAAGATGGCCCAATGTTGACAACATGACAACATATTACACAGTATTATGGAGAGCACACAATACATTCCTATTTAACTTGGAAACTTGGTCAATCGCCACACCTGGCTACTGACTGGATGACTTTGGAGGAAGTGTCCTTTATGTTGGTGAGGAAGCGCTCCGTCCCGCCCTTCAGAATGTCCAGGAAGCCACTGCCCGATTGGTCAGGATCATACACACCTGCGGAAACGACACACAGATGTACTGTAGGTGTGATGGAGTCCGGCTCCCCACCCCGCGTAGAGAGCGGCGGACGCTCTACGAGACTTGCTAAAACCCCACTGGCTCTCTAACGAGCGCCGCAAGAGCGTCCGTGAGGCGTCGGAGAGTGAGACTTACGTAATTTACTGCACAGCGCTGCAGGCTGGTCACCGATATACTGAGAAACATACACTATTCACCGAATTCAAAAATGTGTGTTTTCAGTGGTGAAGGTTAAGAGGGGATGTTTGTGCCACATTCAGTACATTTCTTTAAGAATGGCATAACACAAACTGCAGGATACCAGCGCTATGTTCAATAGTTCAGTAGTAGTCAGTATCACTTTGGTTTATAAGTGAAGCAAATCTGTACAATATTTTACACAATCACCCTTCATGCAAAAATTAAAAACAGCCACAGAAAGACAACTTAACTCCTAGACAGATAAACTTATGCTACGGACAGATATTCACTGGCCTGGTTTCATCGTGTGAATGATCACGATGTGAGCGCCGATGTTGTTAAAGACACATTCTGCTCCCAACAGATGGTTGACCAACCGTACAGAAAGCCTCTTGACTTACATATGAGAGTGTGTGTGCGCACATGTAGATTGAGACAAGTGTGCCTCTTCAACAGCATATACTGTATGTGATGCTAATTTCATTGAGAAAATGTTTTGTTGATGATTGTTTATATGAAAGCTTGCAGAGGTGGCTCGCATATATTAGTAGTATAATAGACTATTTGCTACATTTAAAAA
The DNA here is from genome assembly GCA_025447795.1 of Speoplatyrhinus poulsoni. Classification (NCBI taxonomy): domain Eukaryota; kingdom Metazoa; phylum Chordata; class Actinopteri; order Percopsiformes; family Amblyopsidae; genus Speoplatyrhinus; species Speoplatyrhinus poulsoni. Next base: position 8,744 of record JAOEGT010078146.1, read on the forward strand.
AGATGCCCCATTGTGAAATTCCAATTGCTTCTGCTGCAGTGTGGTCAATTGCTCAACTCAACGCACTCAACATGCTAAATAAACAAATAAAGATTATTATTTGTGTTGTCTGAAAAGACTCAGAGGAGCTGGAGTACATTTAAAAATCTAATTTAGACTAAATACATTGTGGAGAACAAGCCAGTCAGATATTTCCCCAGGTGACATTTCTGCATAATAACCGATTAAACCTGACATATCCTCTTACTATCACTCATACATACCCTCCTACTAGTCAAACAGCCAATCAAATTAAAGCATGTCTTCTAAAACACCTTTTAAAAAGCAACACCGAATGAAACAACATTTTCAGCCAGCGCAAAGGGAATCAATTGGTTCCAACATGAAATATGAATGACATAAGGCTTTCATATTTCCTCAATCAGCAAGGCGACACTGCACCAAGCATACGCATATTAATTTCCCCATGACGACACAATATGATAAATTGTACTGTGTGTGAGTCACCACTAACCTCTAACCAGCGATCAGATAAACCCAGACAATCTGTCTTGTGTGAGTCACACCAGTTATGCGCGCACTACAAAAAAAAGGACTCTGGCTCACAAGCGTACAAAACGCAGCATTATCTCTCCCTGGTGATACTAACGACACAAACGTCTGTTGAGTATTTTGAGTCAGTAGGGCTCTAACTGCTTCATTCCCACGAGTGCATCGCAGAGACGTCCGTTTGTAGTGCGTGTGTGGTAGGTGTTGCTAGTAGCAACCGTGTAGATCGTAGGTGGGCTTTCAAACTCACCGAAGGTGAGGACAGTGACGGAATCAGACGGAAGAGGAACGCCATGCTAAGAGGGCTGCCACCTCAACGACAGCAGCATCCATTCTGCGTGTCACGTGTTGGGCACGGCGCCTTGAGGAGGCTCTTTGGTCTTAGGCTTCTACGACGGTCGACGGTGCTAATGAAGAAGCACTGCCGCCATCTGTATCGCTATAGCAACGTGGCCGGTTTTCAAATGGTGCGGAACTCATCTTATAACGATTTTGAAATAGTCTTGGCATAACGTCCTCCAGGCCTGGCTCAATTGTAGCCCCGCACAGTGTCGGCGGTTGTGACTGGGCCGTGATGTCGGCCACTTGTGCACACTTGGATTATCCTGGTCCAATCTGTGGTTAAGGTCCCGGTCGGAACAGCGACGGAGGGCTCCATTAATAAACTCCAGTAGCTGATATCTAACACTTATGAGGAAACTGAACCCCCCCCCCCCCATTAGCTGACATGATGGGCCGAGTTAACAAGTCGTGTGATCTTTTACCAAGATCTTGTATTACAGTATGTATTATATGTATTATTCTCCATGGAGAAGACCAGCGCAGCTGCAGTCATCCCACAGACTGACACACTGACTGATAACAACACTTTGTTATATAGCACTAGGCTATATACCACTATATAGCCTGTTGACTCTTTGCATGCGACCCTTACATGGCCTGGTCCTGAGACAGATCAACCAGCTCAATCATTAGAGTACTAAGACCATAAAGGCAGTTCTCAACAAAAGCATTGCAACCATGTCTTATCTGAAAACAGACTTGCCTGGCTCCGTTGATACATGAAGCGCCAAGTAAAAGATAGCTTTGCCAGTTAAACATGTTCACCTTTGTGCTTACAGATTAAAAAATAATGTAATCAATTAATTAAACTACAATTTCCATAACAGACGTAACAAAGACGCGCCACACACACACAGAGAGCTCTCCATCTTTGCATGCATGCATATTCTTCACACAACAGTCTACGCACCTAGGCTGCTTCACCTAAACACATGCACAACACACACACACACACAAACGTGTTCTACATGAGCGCACAAGCTAACCGCTAACCACGTAGGCTCTCACCTGCGTTGTTGTGGAGGTTGTGGATCTGGGTGGGCGGCTGCCCCGCGTTGTTGCCGAAGCCTCCGTTCTGCTCCAGCAGCTGCAGACATTCATATCCGTCATGGACAGGTCGCCAACAGTAGTACGCGCTCAACATGCTCATGGTACACACCAGGTAAAAACCAGAGAAAAAGCCGCAAAAGCGCCTACATTCCTAGATAAACACTTGTTCGGAGTGCGGCTCAGCCACTTAATATTGACAGATACAGATAACACCAAATATTTAAGTCCGGCTAAAAACAGAAGCAAGTACATTTAAAAAAGGGGACCATAATTCCCAGTCCTGCTAAGAACAGAAGAAGGCGCCAAGCAGAAATACAAAAAGCCAGAGGACATTAAAAATATGACAACAAAATGGTGTGGTGGGAGGGAGGTGTTGGGGGGCGGAAGGAAAAAAGAGCCGTGGCTGGTGGTCTGCGCATCTGAATGTGTCACGCTGCCTCTCCCTCTGCTCCGTCAAAACAAAAAGGAGAGAGGAGGAGGAGGACGAGAGAGGCAGGAAGGGAAGGAGGAGCGTAATCTGCTTATGTCCAGCAGGGAGAAAGAAACCCCTGCTTAACCCAGATCAGAGGAGCCCTCTCCGAACGCCAGGGGGTTGACCACCCAGACTCGGCTGGAGACCTCCTTGCTCAACACTTTCACAGCAGGAGGAACGCTGCACGGCTCTGTCTATTTAAAATAATTAACTGAAAACTCCTAAATGAACACCCCTGGTGAGCAATTAGAACCCCCCTATTTCAACAGCAGGATAAGAATATAAACAAACACTGCATTGAAAAGTGCATGGACATTTAATCAACCACTTCTGACATATTAAATCTATTTTTACTGCCTTTTCTGCATATTATACATTTTCTGGATAATTGGGGCAGTGAATGACCCTACAGTCTACTAGCCACTGTAGTTAATGAGTGACCACTGAAACACACGGTGTGGTGAGAGGGGTGTGTTGTAGAACCTCTTCAGTCTGGTACTGGTGAGACTTTAACCAGATACTTTACGAGACAGACCACTTTGAACAGAACGCTATGGGAGAAGTCCATAACATCAAAAAGCTGGCGGAAGCGTACGATTGTGCATGCGTAGCAGAAGGGTCACCCGTGGTGGGAAAAGCACCGTATTTTGGGGTCAAGTTTTTTATCTGGTCTGACTGGTGCTTCTATGCAGTAATTATGTCCAGGTGACCATTGGAAGTGCAGTAATTCTGGCTCTCCATTAATTTAGATACCTGAACTTGTTAGCTTGAAATAACTGCCGGCTAGCATTACCAAGATGGCTGCCGAGCGGCCAAACACCTGTGTATCGTGTTTGACTGGTGATTACATATAAGCAGTTTTTATGTCGTGGTACGGCGGCGGTGGGTCACTGAGTGGGCATGTGTGGGTCACAAAAATGGCAAGCGGTCATTGAATGAATGAAGAATATCAATGAAAGGCTTCTGTGCTTTACTATCAAGTTGTTCCACTCATTGGTCGCGAGTAAGGTTGCGACAAAGTAGCCTACTTGTTCCTGATTGGATGAAAGCTTATTTAGTCGCACGCACACCATAGATTCTGGAGCGCTCTGCTCAAAAATATTTGGTGCAGACACAGCAGTATTAGCTAAAATTGATAATTTTTTGAAAATTACATTAGCAGTACTTGGTGGGTCTCTAGATTAGTTCTCCCTAGGTGGGTCCTGGCACAAAAACGTTTGGGAACCCCTGTGTTATGGCTCTCTCCCCATTCATTTAGATAGGGGCCTGAACTGAAAATACTGCCTGCATGTGTTTACCAAGATGGCTGCCGAGTAGCAAGTCAAGGGCCCTGCTTTAGCACGCACGTACCTCAGTGATGGGGGACTTGGGGTTTACATTACGGGCAGCAGCTATTTCCTGGAGCTGGTTGACCAGCTCCGTTATGGACAGCCGTTCCTCAGGGTTCACCTTCAACATGGACCCTGGAGATGATGGACGGTTGAACAGCATCGTGAGTTCAAGTAACTTCACTTTCTCCACTGAACTTCAGAATACAATCAAACTAATGGTTTAATGAATCAATGAATGCAGATTTTAACGTTCACAAAGCAAACGTTTGTGTATTATTACTACTAATTACTACTAGGTTTGGTATTGGCAAGGACCTCGCGATACGCATCATGACACATGGTTCATGATAGGATTGTATTGTGATACATTGCAATAACGATACATATTGCAATACACCAGAACACCAGAACAATATCTGTGGCAACAAACTGAAAATGAATGTAATAATTTCCAAGTACTATGCATGTAAACATTCAGACTAGTGGATAAATTGGGTTTTGTAAAGAGGGGATGTCCTTATGGAGAGTCCTCCCCCAGGACATTTTGAACATTCTGGTCAGTTTTAAAGCAACAATTTGTGCCTTTTCTCCATCAATTCATGGCGGACACGTCTTTACAAAATATAATGCAATAAGGCTCTCAGACCTTATCTATTGATTTCAAATTCTCCTGTACATCCATTTTATTTGTTGAGACCTGTCAAAATCTAATATCACAACCAGTATAATTTTGATGAATGGCAACTGGTAAAAAGACAGACAGAGACAGACTAATAAATACATAGACAGATACAGTACGTACGTATAAGCTCGTGGTAAACACTGTATTTCACATCGTTTTCAGGAATGGAGTATTTGCCATTAACTATCTGCAGCTTGGCACCTTCCTCGAACGGATGTTGCTTGTAACAAAGCAGGTAAAGAATGCAGCCCAGCGCCTACAAAGACACAATTATTATACAAACATTATTATACAGAAAGAAGACTTTTGTTAAGTGGGGGGTAAATAAATAAATATGATCCTGGTTGACAGTAAACAACAAACTGTAAAGGTTCTGACCCAGATGTCCTGTTTTTCGTTGATGGGAAGGTTAGCGTAGAGGTCGATCATCTCCGGCGTCCTATATGCTGGAGTGGTGTTTCGAGTGATCTACAGACACACAGACAGACACACAGACAGACTTGAACACACAGAGTGGACGCTGGTTTTAATTATTCACTTCAAAAACAAGGTTTTACCCGTTGCTTAGTGCTACAAATACATCCAGAGACAATTCAATAATCCTGGTTTCTCTACGCTGAGGTCACCTCTGATAAAGTATCTCTGTGTGTGTGGGTGTTTGTTTGTCGTTATGGTGGCACCATAATTAACATGACATAATTAACAAACTACTTCCTGGAGCTGTTCAATTAGTTTAATCAGAGAGTTCTGCTTTCAACGCAGTGACGTCGAGTCAGCGCTCTAGCATGTCTTAGCAGGTGTTGTCACAGGCCAATTTGTTTTGGATAAAGAAGAGAAAACACAAGAAACAGGCTGTACCAGGCTAAATAACATGAGAACGAATTACCTTGCTTGATATGGTCCTAAATCCAGACACTCTAGTTTGTAACATTAGACACTACAATTACAGAATGTATAGCTTACAGGTGCTTAAACTTTAAATGATATCCTTTGCACGTGTATTAGCTTGTTTTTAGGTTTGATTTTCAATCAGCTCAACAAGGAAAGGAAAACAAATCAATTCAAAGCAAAGGAAATCATCCAGTTTATTCGTTTTTCCACTTGTGCGTATGAATTTGAATTTGGTATAACCAAGTCTGGCCACGCTCCATTAAGTGTTAACAGTTGATGCCTCCTACTGGGCGAAGACCACTGGTTAATTTTGAAACTATTGGACACCATTTCATAAATAGGAGTCGCTACAACTGTACTGATTGCCTCATCTAGCTCTGCCACCATTTCGAAACACACTCGGCTCCAACGTCATCTCACTACCCCTCCCTGATTGGTCCGCCAAATGGGTGACTGTGGAAAAAACGAATGTGAACAGTGTTTAAAACATTTAGCTAAGAGCAGTAGTGGGGGTGGAGCCAGACTGTGAAATTGCCTCCAACAACAACAAAACTTGTAAGAAGCAAATCAAGTCAAGGAAATTCAGCTTTAACCAGAAGCAGTAAGCTCATGTATTGAAGACGTTGTGTGTGTGTGTGTGTGTGTGTGTGTGTGCGCGCATGCATTTGTGCGACTGTGTCTAGGTGCGCACCTCGTCCTCCACCATAGATCTCTTCTGGGCCGACCAGCTGTAGTCGGGGTAGTGTGCCAGCGTGGTGGCACTGCCAAAGTCACACAGCTTGACGGTGCCCTGGTTACTAATCAGCAGGTTCTCAATCTGCAGCAGCAACAACAACAACAAGCCATCCATCGGTCAGCTGCTTAGTCAGGACTAGAGCCATGTAGAAGAGAGTCGTGTCAACACCGTTCACTCCAAATACCCTTTTTTCACAACAATGGCGGATAAGCTGCGGAAGTTAGCTGCAAATACTAAAAGTACCCTAGAAATTATACTGTAAATGTAAATCGATGCATTTATTGACTACTAATTATCAAAAATTGCAGTTATGCATCTGTATGTATCGACTCAAATGCCTAACCAAGCACTTCCTGGAACTGTTTTGCATCAATGTCTGCGAAACTTAAATGTTTGTTAGTTAATTAGATGGATGGAGTGCCTACTCCAGGTGGGGAATGAGTCCTTACCCCAAGTGAAGGAGTTTAAGTACCTCGGGGTCTTGTTCG
>JAOEGT010078157.1:0-15283 GCA_025447795.1 Speoplatyrhinus poulsoni
AAACACGTTTAGCATTTCTACTTTTCAAATGAAATAGTCTGGATTTGACTTTTCAGAGATACAGTATTGTTAGAGTATTGGATATATTGATCAAACACAGCACACACAGTACTGCATATTGACAAATATTTATTTTCAGCAAAAACAATTGTGGAAACAATTGTGGAAACAGTACTGTGCAGTACATAAAAACCTAATTATCTCTTCGCCTGGCTGGATCTGGCCATAACACTTCATCCACATCACACGCTATGTCCTCTCTCGCAAGACAGCGAAGGAAGTAACGTCTTGAATGGTGAATTCAACCATTGCACAGATGCTGCCTCCATTTGGTCGCTGGCATCCTCCATAGCTTGAATGAGGGGCATCCTGATATAGGGCTGGAGATCATAAACCTTTCACCGCCATGCCGAAAAAACTCCTCAATGGGGTTAAGGAAGGGGGAGTATGGTGGGAGGTATTGGAGTAGGTATTGTTGATGCTGATGAAACCAGTTTTGGACCAGAGCAGACATCATGTTCTTCAGAGAATATTCGGCCCCTTCCTCCTTGATGTGGTCGACCCTCAATCAATGTATATTGATTGGTCTACAACCAATCAATATACATATAAAATTACTATAGAGTATTATTGTACAGGATGTACAGTACTATATTGTAATTTATATACTGTATTGACTGATTATACTGTAATGTAGACAGTAAAGATTTGTTGTTTTTCACCTGTTCTCTTGTCAAAATGTCCGAATTACTGTTGCAACAGTATATCTGCTCAAGTTGGGTTGAACTCTCTGTCCAGCCTCTCTGAATGTCAACCCATGGTTTACAACATGATCAATCAATGTTGCTCTAATGTCATTTGATACATTTGGTCCTCGTCTTCTTTGTCCATGTCCTCTAGGTCTCCCTACCCCTACCCCTCTTCCTCCACGTGCACCCCCTCTCATTCTCCCTCTTCCTCTTCCTCTTCCTGGAACATTACCATCCATTTTTGTTGACGCCAGGTAAACTCACCTGTTGCCTTTGTATAGTGCTCACACATGATTGGTGAGTTTAGAGTTACACAACTAATTGTCTGTACACCTGATGATCATGTTTGACCAATTGGTTCACAGGTGTGGCATTTTAGAAAGCAATGTTTTAAAATTGCAAAGAAGAGACATTGTGTTGGATTTCTGTGTCTAATGTAGCCTGTGTGTGTTTAGTATTTTGCAAATCACTGTGTCTAGTGTTTTGCAAAAGGTGTGAGGCTGAGAATGTGCTTATAGTTGTGAAGATCTGTGCTTTTGTAAGGACCAATGTTGGTATTGTGGTGGAGGGCCCCATTCTGCATGATGCAACATTGTGATTTTACCACCATGCTGGCCTGGGACAATACTGTAGATCTGTGGCCAATTATGTTTTTCTTCATCTTACAGTACTGTACAATGTTACCTTCCATTTATGTTGCAGAAGGTAAACTCAATTGTTACCTTTACCTTATAGTGCTTATGGCTGATTGGTGAGTTTAGAGTTTAGCACTTAAGTGTTTGTTCACCTGATGGGCGGGTTTGATCAATTGTTTCATAGGTGTGGTATTTTGGAAGGCATTGCTTTGAAATCGCAAAGAAGTTACTTTGTATTCAATTTCTGTGTCTAATGTATATTGTGTGTGTTTATTATTTTGCAAAGCACTGTGTAGTGTTTTGCAAAAAGTGTGAGGCTGAGACTGTGCTTATAGATGTGCAGACATGGGCTGTGGTTTTGGTCCCCAAGTGGACGGTTTCACTAACTGTGTGTTATATAACATTTTAGTGTGCAAGCAATCGAAAAAAAAAGTGTAATCTCTTAGGGGCCAAATTAGGTTCAGGGCATGCAGTTTTGCCTTCTGTCCGCTAGATGGAAGCAGTGAACCATATCAAATAAACACATAGTCCCATATATTTACACAAGACACACGCACAATTAAGAATGTTGTGGTTTATCTGCCATACATATTTTTATGCTTTAATTCCCATAGCTTGCTAGCTTCATTTTAGAGCAGCGGAAAGAGGTGCATGGTGGGAATATGGCTGAATAGAGTTTATGCTCTGCTGAATTTCATATGCTGTGAAGTGCAGTAGAGTGGAAATTGCAGTATAATACAATTTTTTATTGTGAGTGTGTGCATGAACATGTTTGAGTTGAGAAGAAACTACAACTGTGTGTGTTCAGTACAGTACAGTGTCAATATTGCAGATGAGCCTAGAAACACAGCACAGTTTTGGTTCAGGAGAGTCACCAAGGTGAGCGGCCTGCCCGTTTGCCTGCAAGGAATCTGCTGGTAGGTTCTGGTGGAGGAACGGCTCCTGTCCTCATCCAACCAGGTGCTAGTATAACAATGGCTATGTAGCCTATAGCCATGCAGTAAGTAAACCTCTCTCTTACACGTCTACAGATGCTACAGATGCCTGGACCCACACGTTTAGCCTCATGCACCCTTCGATCATGCTTAGCTTCAATAATCTCCAACCATAACCATGTAAACACAATTCATAGCTAGGCCATTGTTTTATTATATTGCAGACTATGTTTGCTAGTTAGCTTGCAACACTGTAAAATGTTGTGTAATACAAATTATTTTGAAGAATGTTCATGAACGTGTACATGTACTCTTCTACTTAATTCACCCGTTCCTTATTATTTTGCAGTAAATGATTGACAGTCTATGTACATTCTCAGTAGTCTAGTTACAGTAATATTGACTCTGTGTTTAGCTGTGCAGTTTGGCATATAGACATGCCTTGCAGCAAGACCTTAGCCATAAGCAATTTAATCCTGCTGTAAATCTAGAAAATATACATTTTAGTTTGTTTTTGGATTTCAGAAGGAGTAATGAAGCAGAACTCCCAAAAAAGAATCAAAATAGCTTGAGGTAGCTTGATTTAAAGTGAGGGTTTAAAACAACATGTCGATTACTGACACCAAGTAGCTTCCCAGCCCTTTGATAAAACAGCCGACTGCTACTTGGTAGAAGCCAGTGAATACCGCCCTCTGCCCCGGCTAAAGCCCTGGGTATGAGAGGCTTGTTTTTATGGTCACAATTTACTAGTCCTCTGCCGGCGGCGGACGTCATTCGTATTCTGCAGGCGCAGGGAATTGTCACATTTAATACGGACAAGTTTTCTTTCAAAAGGTCATAATTAGGTAGCAGTTTTGAGACAATTATGGCGAAAGTGCAGTATCTTCCCTCTGAAGCAATAAGATGAAGTTATGCAAGGAGGTTGAAACTGAATATTGCTTGTGTGTGTGTGTGTGTAGATGTAGCATGGGCTCTGTCTCCACAATCCTTTATTAGACACATCTGCATCCTCTGAACAACACGCTGTTACTTGCACTCACGCACACACAGACACACACACACACACACACGTTATACTGTAAGCTGTGTATTTAGCATGTAGGTGTTGAGGAAGTCAGGTTCCCCCTCCATCTTCCCACAGCAAAGTAAAGACTTTGAACCAGTACCGTACTGAACTGGTGTAGCTGCTGTGGTGTTTGGATATAGCTAGCACACCTCGTTTACCTTGCATCAACATTTATTTTCACCACAGAGCGGAAGAACAAAACCTTTATTTTTCTGGAACGGAGCACCAGTATGGGTCTGGATTTGGAACCAATGCATCTATTGGTGTCAATACACATCTTTGTGTTTTGTTTCTTGGACCGTGGTGAGCCCTGGCTCAGCCATATTGTAATTATAACCGAGGCACTGGACCTGTTTCTAATGATATAATGAAAGCGCTCTGCTCTCTGACATGAGGAGCTTGTTTGGAGCTGCAAACACAAACAAACCATATGATGGGCAACTCTTGTCAAAACCAAAAGAGACAGAAACCATTATATGGAGTGTTGTGGCACAAATATGTGTGTGTGTGTGTGTGTGTGTGTGTGTGCGTGCGTGTGCGTGTGTGTGTGTGTGGGGGGGTGTGACTTAAATCAACCATTGGCTAAACACAAATGATCCTGTCTTCTGGGAAAGTGATATTGCATTAGCCAAGGAGTAGAATAACCCGGCAGCCACTAATTTATGTGTTTTAGTCACTTTTGTCAATGGAGGGGGTGGGTGAGTAGAAGCTGTGCAAAGCTACAGTTTTTAACCAGGTTTGTAAACACATAAATTCAGTTTAATTTATCTGTCATGCACAGCTGCTGCAAACTCGCTGCAATGCCGTTGCTAGGGCAGCCAGTCTGGTTGCTATGCATAAGTGACTCTGGACTCTGTGACTCTGGCAAAATGTAGATGAGAGTCTGTGTGTGTGTGTGCATGTGTGTGTGTGTACATTTGTATGCATGCAATTATGTGTGCATTTTTATGTACTTACATTAATGTGTTTCTGTGCCAGGATTTCTCTGTGTTTGTGTGTGTGTGTGTGTGTGTGTGTGTGTGTGTGAGAGAGAGAGAGAGACTCACCTTTGGCTTGAACTCAGGAAGATTGGGATAGAAGGGCATTTATGAAGGAATTTTGTAATTTTCAAAACTGTGGTTTGAGTTTCACTCTTTTTTTTTTCTTTTTTTTACAAGCTGGTTTGGGCACTGATAATGGAAAACTGCTGCAAAGAGAGAGAGAGTTTTATTTATGTATATTATGTGTATCTAAACAGTGTGTGTATGTTACCATATACTGAATATTAGTATACTGTAAATAATTACTAAACATTTAAAAATAACCATAAAATCAGTATGAAACAGTTCTGACCATTAAAAGGTGTTACTATATAAACGTCTTATGCCAATGTGTTTTCTGCAAGGGAACAGTGTTATAGTGTTAAAGTGAGGGTACACTATAGCCTATAGCATATCTTGCTTTGTTATTTTCTCATGGCACTGCATGAATGGAATGAAGATGAAGCCCATAATGTTATAACAGCCCACTTGGAGGCAAGCCAGACTCACTTTGGTCCTATAGCAGGTCAATCTCTGGACCGGCTCGGTATGACTCGGCAAGGTTAAACTGGTAATGGCAACACAAGTTAGCACGGCCTGCATTGACGTGGCATGACTAAATGTGACAGTGGAAAAGCCCCAATATCAGTCCATACAGATAGTGCAAACCAAAGCAAGGTAACCCAAACCAAAGGGCAATAATTCTTTGCTCAGAAGGAAAGGAAAATAAACAGCTAATGTGACAGCTGTAATTATTTTTACTTGAGCATTACATTACAGGATCCAACCCATTGTCGGCCAACATTGGCCTTAACTGAACTGGAAAGGTCTGATTGTAAGCCAATATGCCATTTAATCAAAACCAAAAAGATTTATTTAATCCAATACCACAATAGAAAAGAGAAAAAGTTGTGTGAAATATGTGAAATGTACGTACATTAAATGTACCGGGGCTAAGAAGTTCATTTTTTCTACTACACATTTTATTAAAATGAAAGGTAAAGCATAGACCTATTAAATGTGTTTTCCACACTGAGGTAATGTCAAGCTAAGGGAGTTTTTACAAGCACTCAAAGTTAATGTTACAAAAGCAGTGCAGCCATGGGCCATGAGCTACTGTTGTGACACCCGTGATCAGACAATGGCTTCTTCTCTGTTCATACTGTTTATTACATTACTTTTGTTAAAAATCATAAATTTTCGATTATCCACATTTTCATTTAATTAAATTAAAGTAATTTATTGTGCTGTTGGGTTGACAAAAATAAATACACACTTCATATAATGAAATGTACAGAATATATTAAATATTTGTAACATTTATTCCCAGCATTCCCTTTCACCCTATTTTTGCACTTGACCGGTCCAGGATAATCTGCGGTCTGTAAGATTGGCGCTATAGCTAAATCTTCTCTTTCTCACACTCGTAAACACAGGCTTGTATTACTCCAAATGTCCGGCTTCCTCCTTTTTATTAAAATAAGGTTATTTTACACTAGATTGATGGAATACGTCATTGAGGCTTAGTTAATGCAGACCAACAACTGGGTCCATATTATTGTGTCCTTGCTGAACCACCACAATTTATAATTACAGTATACTGTATATTCTTTTAAAGGTACAATCTTCAAATTTGTTATAGCAATCCCAGACCGCCAAATTCCTAACCTATTACAGTACATTTATTTTTAAATGGTTGTATGCAGATGGTGATGTTTAATATAATATCCATATGTGATGGGCTGGCTGGATATTAACTGTTAGGCCATGTTTGGCCTGACAGTTGGTGTTTATAACGAAAGGCAGATCACATTTGATTAATTTACCACGATGGCAGCTCCTCTCACGTCTGTATGCTTGGAATCCCACTGTGCAAGGCCCCTTGTTCCTTTCTCTCTCTGAATATCTCTATCTGTTCTCTATCTTTGTCTGGAAATCATTGAAACATACAGTGCACGCACACACACACACACACACAGGGAGGCCCACAGTTGTGTTGTCCACCTGTGAATGATCCGTTGTGAGACATAGTTATCAACTGGCCTTAACAGGCTGTATTTACAGGCTGTGAGGGCCAGTCAGGGTCCACAGGAATTCACTGCAACTATGACTTACTGCCTATTACTGTACCTTCTGCACACGCTAACGGAAACATGTGTACAAACATACGCATGCATGTAGTGCCATACACACACACACGCATGCACGCACACACACACACATACAAACATGCACATACATGGCATGTAATGGCATAGCCCGGTATTATGCAGATATGTGTGTGCTTACACGTACTAATATATACACCACACAAAGATGCTTGCACATACTTACACAAGGCCATTCGCTTTTACACTGTTTAGCATTCTTGCTCTGATCTAATCAGTTGATTTACAAGACCTTTCAGAACGAATATGTTTATACATTCTGTCTATATTAGATCCAGGTTTCTCTTTTGTTTTGCTGTGTTTTTACAGGCCAATTTAGAAACAGTTAGCTGCCCCTGTTAATACCTCAACATGCATTTTTCCTCAGGACAAAACTAGTAAAACATTTCCTTAATGCAACTTCTTTTCAGGAGGATAACTATAATTTGTCCTAAATCTTGTGGCAATGTTATTTTAAATAGTAATAAAGTTGATAATTGAATACACTTCATATATACATTACTAATAATTAGTTAGGATTCAACCAGATTATGGAAATTAATGTTTGATAAATGGCTGATAATACATTATAATAATGAATGTACATTACAGTATCAGTTACTGTACCATCATAACAAAAACCTAGAAGGCTGGAAGAAAAATATTGTACTCTTATTTAGATCACAGAGAATGTAGCATTTGAGTTACATTTATGTCTGATAAAAATAGTTTCATATTCATTCAGATGATAATTTACAAGAAGAGCTTTTATTATTATTGTATTGATAAATATGTTGACAGAAATGTGTTTTGGGCCTACTAACCATAGCAGTGGATATCAGGGACTTGGACAGTACTGAGTAAAATCTTACAATTAAACTGACAACTAGAATTAGAGCAACAATGATACTATACGGTATGTAAGTGGGTTCCTGGGAAACTAAGTGAAAATGGAATTCATAGCAGAATTGGCAAATCTACTGCACTTCCTCAACATGACAGACATTTCAGATTATAAGAATTTAGTGTGCAGTGTCATTCAGCGTAATTACAAACACGTTGCATGACCGTGAAATAAGACAAACATGTCATTCATTAACACGTGATATTCACATTTGGAATCTCTGGCTTCGGCATAAGTAAAATTTAAACCTTCTTATTGGAAAAATACCAGACTAGACCGTTGGACATATGAAGGCCTCTGTAAAAGCAGATGCGAGCTGTTTGATTTGGGTACATGTTTATCCATCAGAACAAATAGTCCCGTATGAGAGAGTGCACAAGGCTGACTAATCTACACTGACATTTCACCAATGCATCTCAGAGAGGCAGAACGCTCTGTCTGTCTGTCTGTCTGTTTGTTTGAGTGTTTGTTTCCCCCTTATCTGCCCGAACACACACTTGCCCGCTCACCGTGGAAATGACGAGAAAACCTGCATGGATAAGCTGTAGGCTGCCGGTGGTGGAGGTGGGGACGATTGAGAACGATAGAGAGATATTGTGTTTGTGTGTGAGAGTGATGATGTGAATGCTAGAGAGAGATATCCAATGTGTGTGTGCATGTGTGTGTGTGCACGCGCACTACCTCTTGTTGGCCCTGATGTCTTTCTAGCGTTGTCTGTCCATCTTTGCAGATAATCTCTCTCTCTCTTTTGCACTCACACCCACACACACATACACACCTGTACATCTCAATGGCGATACACTCTGTGTGTGTGACCAATACACCTCAGACAATACGGCTGCTGTCCTGCTCCCACACCAACCTGGTTGACTGGCAACGTTGCCAAAACATCCTCTCTGTGATCGCACAGTGCTAGAAGCCCTCATGATGAGCATGCACACACACATACACACATACACTATATTAGCAACACTCACATACAGTACAGTATATACACATTCATACATACTATACACAAGCCTCATCTCACCTGGGGCCTCATGTATCAACAATGCGTACGCACGAATAGGTTGCGTACGCTGGTTTTCACTCACAAAATGTGATGTATCAACGTGACGTGATAATGTGCGGGCCTTGGCGCAAAGTCTAGAGCTGCCGTAAGAATGCAGGACAAACTTCCAAATATAAAATGTACTGTATCCTTGCCTCACATCTGCGATCAAAACGTTGATATCAGTAAGTGAAATGTTTTTATTTATTTATTTAAAAAATAATATAAATATATATGTTTACATGTTTTGTGGCTGGATAAGCCATTTCATATTGTATAACGGATGACGCATTTATTATAATTTGCATAGTAATTTATGGGAGGAGGTAAGGTGGGGTCAACGGCTCGTGCATGTTCGCTCAAATACACGTTTATTGGGATGTATGAAGGGAAGATGCTCAGGACCTGGCATACGCATGGTTTCATACATCTGAATATTTTTATATTAGTAAGCACTTTTCGAGTTTTGTGAGTACACCATCTTTTAGTAAGAAAGCTGTGCTATTGTTGATACATGAGGCCTCAGGTCTTTACTGTGCTTTACTATCGGTCTACTGTGTGTAATACTGTCATTGCCATGGCTACCAGCCTTTGAAGCCGACTATGGCAGTGTCCAGCAACAGCTGATGTCGTCTGTTAATATGTCGTAACTTAAGGTGTGAGGTCACAGAGAAAACAAAGATGCAGGGGAACAATGTGAAGTGAACACTCCATCTTTAGAACAATTCTGCCAAATGAGACTGGGATCTCTGCTGTAAATAAATGAAATAAAGAAAAGCAAGGTAACACGTCTGGGAGTGTGGATGGAGAACACACATAAAGAGATTCATAAAGGATAATTTTTAGAAGGTTTACTTCTGTTGAATTGTTTGCTTATAGAACCTGGACAGGAGAAATCAAAGACGCACAACCTCTGACCGCCTGTTCAGCTCTGCAACACATATTTCAGATTAACCGAGCAAACACCGTACACAGTAGGTATACCTTAAGCAAGCGGAAACCTCCGGTGCTCAAAATGGAATCCTATGCATTAGTGCCAAAATATGCAGTGCATCGAACGGCCACTTGATGCTGGCTCCAAAAGCGAGCCGATCCTCATAGACCCCTAAAATGTCCAAGCCATATGTTTATCCCATTATTATAAAAGGCCAGGAGTTATAGCTGGAGTCAGGCAAATCTGGTCAATGTTTACGCATCCCTACAAACGAGGTGTGCTCATATCACAGTGGCACAGTGTTTGGCTTTGATTACTACAATTAACAGGGTTGACTCACTGACAAACAGAGAGAGAGACAATTACTGATCTGGATTGATTCAGTATTGTTGTTATACTTCTACTAATATGAATGTTGTTTGTTCTTTTGAATGCTTTGGCAACACATATTGTATATGTCATGCTATAATAAAGATAATTGAATTTAATCAAATCGAAAGACAGGGTATATATGGGACAGAGAGACACAGACACAGAGTATTTTTCTGGCTAAAATCACAAACACTCAATGAAAATAAAACATATAGTGGGGTTGATGGGGGCTGAGTGGGTGATAGAACGAAGGAACAGGCAGATGAAAAGAGGTAGGCATAAGCACACAACGTGGATCAGGCACGGGTGACGGTTTGTGCATTTTTACAAGATCTCCTTTTTTCTTTTCGCGGCGACATGCTGATGATATCAGCTAGAATCAACATATTCTGTGGTGCTCTGTCACGCACGCACACACACACGCGTAGTATCAATCATTTTTAACACACACACTCGCGCATACATGTGCACACACCTCTCTCACTCCTCGCTCTCTCTCTCTTATTGCATGTCATCACATAACACTGACGTCCACATCTAAGAAGTGCATTTCCTCATCACATGTTGTCCTTCCTCACAGATATTACCCAGACACAGTGCAGCTTCCCTGCATCCTGTTGACAACGCGCAACACATTTTTCACATTAAATCTGAGAGAGTGCTTCAATTAAACCATTATTTAAGTCAATTCAATGCGATTCAATACGATTCAATTTGATTTCGTTCAATTGCATATTTTAAAGTAGCTCGCTAGAGGCAAGGTAGTGTTTTGTATATACATGTCTAGTGGTTTGAATGGTAGACTCCCACCCAGCCAAAAGGTCCTGGGTTCGATCCTCGATGTGCTAAGACACCTATCCCCTACTCTACCTGCTCTTTAATACTCACTAGCTGCAGTCAATGTCACTTTAGTCACGTGTAAAGATGGAGTCTGTAGTCATAGTCTCATGCCTCAGCTCCACAGCTGGCCTTTATTAACTTCATAACATCATGCAGTAACTGGTACAGGCAGCTGCTTTGGTTTGTTTTGCAAAACCACTATCGGCCTTTTGCAATACTAGATAGTTGCTAGGATGTCAACGCAAACAAAATACTTCCATCTCGAAGTATCTGGGTGGTCAGCAATAGATGGGACATATTTGATAAACAGCACTGTAATCTTGGTCAGTTTGTGTGTATTAAGGTGAGATGCCAACATCTAAGAATCACTTGATAACTCGGTCTGTCTCTGTTCGTTTACGTATCTCTTTCTTTCATTCTTCCTGTTGAATGAAATCAAGTCCATCTAAGACACATTTTACACCTGAGAGGCTCAATGGGATTCATTCTAGTCATTTGTCCGTTGAGTGCAATGATAAAGCAAGCAAACAAGCATGGCATGCAGAGGGATAGCAGTCCTGGTGTTTGTGTATGTGTGTGTGTGTCAGATGGAGTGTGTGATAAGGCTTCGAGGCGGAGTTCTCAGAAAAATGCACTTATTCATTTGGGGCCAATGGGGAATGTCGTCATTATTCCTCCAGACATCAGCATGCTGTAAATTCCACTTCTGGACGAGGGCAGAGAAGGCACATTCATTAAAACCTTCCCATGTACAAATATTATGACAGCTCCTTAATTTTTCATATTCTCTCGTCTCGTCTCATTGATGGCCTGGCAACATTAACAACATTTATTCCATGCTCCCTCACCTTGACACTCATCCCTTCATCTTTTACATTTTTTTAGGTTTGTTTTAGTTTACTACTGTGGTGCATTCTCACTCACGGTGAACTGCGTTTATTAACAGGGTATTTACTGTAGTGCTATGGTGTCCTGTGAGAATGGAGTCTAAATGTTTAAATTGACCTGTTAATCTATCCCCTGACAACAACCTAGCACCATATGTGGTACTCTTTTGACATGGCGGCTATGAGAATAGTGTAGCAATCACTATTTGACCAGGTCAGACAGGTCAGTGTCTATTTATAGGCCTACAATTGACAATGTTTTACAGTAGGCCTATACATATTTTTTATATCAACATAAACCTATTTTATCTTTTTTTTTACAACAAGCACAATATTGGAGTAATTAAGAGATTTGCTGAAATGAAATACATTGTTGTATGCATATAATTATATAATTTTGCTCTTTGTTTTAGCAGGATATATCTGACTGGTACTACGCAGGTGCCAGAAGATGTTTTCATCTGTTTTCATGTGAATGTTTTTGCCATGCGAAGGATGATCTGATTCATCTGAAGTTAGTTGGGGATAAATAATAGAAGCATCCTATTTAATACAGTTGGGAGAGAATACACGACACCTGTTACTTTACCACTATGTAAGACTAGGGTGAATGAATACATATGATCTAACCCATTTGTTTTTACCCAATGGGTTAATGGTTATCATATGTGAAAGGGGTTTCACACCTACAGTCTCAGCCTCTTCTGTCCTTTAGCATTACGTCGTCACATAAGCAACTCTGTGCTACACGTCTGATACATATACCACTGTTAAGCTCGACACAGCACTCTTGGACTTTGGGGAAGTGATATTGTTGATTTCTATTGGCTATTAGCATTGTCACTCACAAGTATGCATTCATAATTTCCGATGCTACGCTAGTGCACTGCTTTATTTACTAATTAAAAATTCAACATTTATTTTAGGCAGTAACTGTAATTTTCCAGATTTACAAGACCTGTAAACAGCCAATGTTCTGTTGTTTAGTTTTCTAACAAATTCCTCATTTTAAGTTGACTCGGTCATTGAGTTACAGTAAGTAGTTGTATGCAGGTCAATCAAAATACCTTGCTTGTCGTGCATGTCAATCAAAATACCTTGCTTGTCAAGTAGGCGGGTACTGACGCAGTTAGCCAGAGCTGTTAGCCAGCGCTGTGTCCCATACTTAATGACATACAAAATGTAACCTAGTAAAATATATAACCTATTAAAATATAATGAAATATACAATATACACCCGCATACTATGTGTGGAGAGGTGGTAGAAACTTAAAATGGCTTATATGAGGAACCACAACTTCTCTGTTAATTCTCACTCTTTCTCCTCAGCCTGTTAATCCCCCCTCTCTTCCATTCTCCATTCCTCCCCTCGTTTATTTTCTCCTCTGCGCTTTCTCTTGCTCCTTGTCTTCACTCTCCCTCCTCCTCCCACCTTTACTTTTCCTGCTCTTCTCTCCATCCTCTCCTCCTTCCCCTCCAGCACTCCCTTCCTCTCTCTGAAAGAGAGACATCAGTGAACAGGCTATGAGGGAACAAAGACAAATGAGGGGACAGATAATGAAAGATGAGAACAAACAGCACCAAGAACGAGGGGAAAAGAAAGAAAGGGAATTGTTTGATCCTTCCCAGACTGTGACAAGCCTCTCGGTAATCTGAGGACTTGATTGAGAGCATTTCCTGTGATTGGTGTAACATTAGCCCCTGCGACCTCTCTAAGCACTTAACAAGGAAATGACTGCCACACTCTGGGTAATTCCAGCCAATTAACTACCATGGCAACCACGTAGACTCTGCTTTAATCAGAGTATGGATACTGTATCAGGTAACACTTAGACATGTGAGAATTAATGTATAATATGCATGCACAGACAGAGCTGCAGTAAAGTGGACAACCCCAGTAGCCTGCAGTTATGTCCCAGATCACTGGTTTTGTAGGAGATTTAGATTTAGATGGGAATACTTACTTTACAACTGTAGTGAAACCACTGAACCATTGCATCCTTAACTGAGTAAGTATGACAGGTTCAGATTGAAGGCTTTGTGGATTTAAGTAGCCATCAAATAACTGAAATGACGGATTGGATAGTTAATTCTGCTGAGGCACTTTATATGCTACAATATTGATTAGATAATATCTGTCTGCTAAACCTTGTGGCAGTTGGCAAACCATCCATAAAGTTTAAACAACAGGCTTTGTCTCTGGGGAAGCCTGGAAGAAAGGTAGCTTGTTTTAATTCAATGATACTCCTATCTTGCTTTTGTATTTCTCTCTCTCTCTCTCTCTCTCTCTCTCTCTCTCTCTGTTGTCCATGTGGCTCTCATTTTGTGTGCTGGCCACAAAGTCAAAAACAGCTTAATCTGTGTACATCGATAATGACAAAACAACAATGTTCATCTCTGTTCTCACATCCAGCATAAGCATAAGCTGCTGGGTAGATCGAAAGAGATAGAGATCATATTCCGTCGTCTTCCCAGAGTGTCTGTCCAGCGTACTGGTTTTAGTGGTTGGTCTACTGGCATGGCTGGACACAACCACAGAGAAATAATTGTAGTTTCTCATTATGTTGTGTGAGTGTGTTTATCTTGTATCCATGCATATTGGTTTTTGTAACAGTAATACATTTCCCTTATTTTGTCAAAGGGGAAGGCCTTACTGTTGTCCCTTAACTAGCTGGGGGCATATCATTAGGTTCCTTTAGCCACGGGCTAATGGGCCGCTTGGCAATGGCTGGCATTTCATACAGATCCCAGTTTGGCTGACTTCCAGATGTTTGTCTTCATTGTGCTCCTGGACTGCAGCGGCCTTCCTTTTGATGAAATGAACAAGGAAAGCAAATGGGGCCCATGTTAAAAGGATAGGCTCGTCCAGACTAGTTGATTTCATTTCCTTACATTTTGTACTCTACTGTAATGTTGTTCTGTTTCATTCGCCAGTTCTAATGGAAGGAATGAAGGGTGACTTAATTCATCTTGAGAAGCAGTTACAATTATTGTTATGTTATATTGCAAGATATATTTATAAAGGAATCTATGTTATTATTTTGCTATGGTTTCCAAATGTTTTGTAAGTCAGGCAATAATTACATCATTTAATAGCATAAATTCATGAACATTATCAATATATTTATAGCTTCCCTAAATTCAAAGACAATGGCACATATTTGTTTGCATAGCTGGTTGCATAGCCATACTATTTGCTTTAGGTACAATGCCAAAACGTAGAGATTAACAGAGACATGTAATAATACTATTTAAATAGCATATGATAATACTGCACCATCACAGGCCATCCAGTAGGAGTTTCTGACCAGCATATTGAGTCTAATGTAATGAAATCTCCACTGTTGTACCACTGGCCCCCAGGGCAAATGCCCACATTCCTGCTGGGTCATGAGATGAACGGCTCTGTAGGAATCCATGAACTTTGTCATTGTGTCTAACGCTGAGAAATGCTACCTTTGTGCCAAGCAGTGCACAGTCCCAAGCATGTGAACCCAGACAACCCAAAACAAAGGCCTGCTGTCAGCCTGATAGTTCTGACACAAAAACAGCAGGTGGATGTTTTCAAGGATTACAGGCAGGCTTAGACCCACAGTGGTTGGCAGGTACATGCTTTGAGAACACCACTAGTGGGGCACTCACATGCACATGCACATGCACATGCACGCACACACACACACACACACACACACACACACACACACACACACACACACACACACACACACGCGCACACACACACAC
>JAOEGT010078168.1:0-15283 GCA_025447795.1 Speoplatyrhinus poulsoni
TTAAATAAAAAAAACTTGAATTTGAACCCAAAAAAAAAAAAAAAAAAAAAAACTAAAAAAGGCCTACAATCTGAGCCAATGCAGCCAATCGAGGCTGTCACGAGACTCGAGTGTTCAGCCGTCAGTAGCCAGGATCAGCACAGCTCCAAAAATGCCCACGTTGTGCCCTATCAGTTTCAACTGGTTCCAAAACTCCACCCTGCGTGTATTGTGCCAGTAGTGCAGGTTGCCATCGACCAAGAGGACCACTAGGGGCAGCAATGTGGCCATGACCTGGGCAGCCGGCCGGACGTAGCAGCCGGAGAGGAAAGCCAAGGCCAGCACGCCGAACAGCACCACCAGTAGCATCAGAGTGATCTCTCCCCCTGGGATGTGGTTCAGGTAGGCCATCCTGTCCTCCTTGCTGTGCTGGAGAGAGTACACCTGGTGGCAGGAAAGGAGTACTGCATCAAATAACGCATTATTTGTAATAGTTTACATTTTAAACAATTACAAATATATATTTAATTTAAAAATATGTGGGTGGGTTCAATTGATCTAGTCTAGACTAGATCAGGCATACATACAATTACTTTTAAAGTATGAGGGGAAATTATTTCTCAGTCATTGACTGTGCCTTGAACTGAGTCAATTGCTTCTAAGCATCCATCAAGCAGAGAGAAGGGAGATGTATCCTCAGAGAACATATTCTGGAACTAGGCCATTCAGATAAACCATCACCATTCTGCAACAGTCTACTAAACTGTGCTCAAAGCTAATTTGTCAATTGTATGTTTTCTGCAATAATAAATGATTGCATCTTCAATGCTATGGTTTTATAAATGCCATTAATTTCTGTGTCCCTAGCTGCGTGACAGAAATACTATTGCAATTTATGGAACATAAAGTTTCAGATATCTATAATGTAATTCGGAATGGTCATAATTACAGTTCAAGATATCTTAAATCCCCCTCAATTCAAGATATCTACATCGTTCTTTTAAGATATCTTAAATAATGTTTTAACTAGTCAAAATCAGTTGTAGATATCTGGAACTGGATTTAGTCATTATTATGTTAAAGATATCAACAATAGGCTAGTATATCTGCAATTGATTTGCCTATATCTGTAATGAAAAACCCCATACACATGAATGGCGATATCCGTTTGAAACCTACTAGTCAAAACTGAATTACATATATCTAAAACTGCTGTTTCGACTAGTCAAAATGACGTTGTAGATATCTTGAATCAAAATTATGGCTAGTCACAATTAATTACAACTAGTTCAAATTACAATGCAGATATCGGTTATATTCATTCCAGATAGTCAACACTACTGAATAAATGTTAAAATGGCTTGCCATATACCAGTCCCTCTTACCATGCAGATTAGGTAGACCCCCAGGAAGACCTGTCCGGTAGACTGCAGGGATCTGGTGCGAGGCTTCTGCCTGTACACCTCCCCTGCCCCACTGGCTAGAATCAGGAAGCCTCCAATGATGGCCAGAGCTCTGGAATACATTCGGACCTGCAGGGAAATGAGAAGGGACAGTCAACATAGTCGAGCTTAGGCAAATCTGTTCCACGGTTATCACAGTATATCGTAAAGTATATCGTATAGTAAATATCAAGTTATTTAAATGAGAGGTCCCAACAATGTGAACTGTTTTGACACTTTGACGTGTTTTCTTTGTGATGTCAGCGACTGCTGGAATATGAACCTCTCTCTCTTACTTTTCATATATTTTAATGGATATCATATAGAAAGAAGGGCAGTTAATAAAACTGTGAACAGAACAGGAAACTAAAGTCTAAACTGATCAATAGTATTTGATTTTCATATGCTCTTCAGTAATGTTGAGCAAAATGTAATTTTACACACAAAAAAAAAAGACTCACCTTAAGCCAGTCTCCATAGTGCACCTGTTCACTGAGGTAACATGCGTAAGTACTGACGGCAAGTTGCACAGCCGCGCCCAAGGCAAACCATCTCCTCTTTACCCCAAAAGACATGAAGCTGGCACACAGCACAGAAACCCCCATGTCCACATACAGGTAGGGTACTTGAATGTCTGGCTTCCTGTAGACAAATAGTATTACGCCGATTTAAATAAAACTAGAATATGATTGTGTTTTTACATAGTACCTAAACTAGTTTGTTAAAAGCCTACCAGTATAACAGAAATGCCCACTTCTATTTAATCCCATTGGCTAAGAAAATAAACTATAGTCAGGTGTGTGGTGGTGACTGGTTGGTCAGCCCAATACCCCCGTTTCTACACCGTATATAACTCATACGAAAATAAAGACGAACACAGGCGGGACCACCAGATAAATTAGGGGTTTCCTAAGCATAATTACAGACCGTTCATAATTTGCCGAGGCCCCATTATACTGAAACGATTCCATATGGCTCTTGGGGTTTACAGTCTACGGTAGGGCTAGGTTTATCAGGCTGCCTCTATGGCTGCAACGGGACACCATCCTTGAATTAACATATCGCATGCAAATTTGCAAAACAATGAAACAGTTAACTTGTCACTTTTTCCTCACAGAATGTATTTCATTTGACGAGGTTACGGTGTGCAGCGCAGACGTCACGTCACTAATATAAAGACATGACTGTTGGATCAGTATCCATTCCAACTCCAGGTATTTCATTCCTAATGTAGGATACTCCTGTGCACCAAGGAAGCAAATAATGCACGGTAGGCTTCGATCGCATTCGTTGAATAGTGTGCTCTTCCTGGTGCAAGCCTTTACTGCTTACCTTTTTGCATCGGCGCGTTCAGCAAAGAGCATCAACATACTAAAACAATTCCAAAATCCAAAACGGGTCAATATAAATGCCCCAAGCTGACAGAGTATCCTCAAAACTTGTTTCCTACTAGGCGCTGCCATGGCAGGCATCGTGCTTCTGACCAACAGCACTGCAGAGATTCAATTAATTTCCGGACGAAACCCGTAAGTGTATCAAAATAAAAGCTTACGAAATATTCTATTATAAAGAAACGCAACACCCGTTTTCATGGCGCTTTTATTTTGATAATACCTAAACTTTTGCCATCTTACGAGAGATGCAATGCTACCATCTACTGGCCAATGTATGTAATTACACAAATACAATGGAAGTCTATCTGGACCATGAGCCGGACGGGTTTTATTTGCAATAATGCATTATTAATTACAACACAAATATCAACAGCTAATTAATGTAGCCGGGGCAAGGCACCCGTGCCTTATATCATGAATTTAATTATATAAGGCACTAACCATAACACACTCCAGAATTTCATTATCTTAACCGTAACTAAGCTGACGTATTTGTTGTCGTTTATTGAGAGAGCTCTGACAATACAAATAAAAGTAAATCTTTAATGCTGGTTCGTACCACACCGTATAATGACGTATTTATTAGCTACAATCATTCTCTTCTATACACATATCGTTCCTAACTCATATTACTTAGTTTTATCAGTCAGAGAAGAACAAGGTCACCAATTTATGTTCACATGGATCTGCTGAGGTGCCCACTAGGATAACTTCCTGGGAGCCCCTCCCTGACCCAAACTCCCCAGTATGCAACACTTTATTACACAAGGACAGAACATAAAATTCAACCCTTTGTAGGTCACATCTAGTTTGGCTGAATGAATGAAGTTTAAATAAGCAAGTTGTTTTTTAAAGGTAATGTCCTTTACTTACACTTTTAAATGTTGAAAGTTTTTTTAGTACTTTTCCTATTTAGCATGGAGATCATAATATCAATTATTTCCTAAATGATTTGCAATGCTGACCTCATATCATCTGAGATTAACAGTGGCACAGTGGAAGTGTGCTCTGTTGTCCAAGTAAACACTCTAATAGATTTGTTTGGACCAAAACAGCACTCCAGGCTAAATAGGAAAATCACTAAACAAACTTTCAGCATCAGGTCCAAATGCCAGCCTCTGTCACGATAAAAGGTCTGTTGTCTGTTTGTCTGTTTCGATGGCATGGGTAACCTACACATCTTTGAGTGGACAATTAATGGAGAAAGCGCATACACATTTTGGAGCAACATATGCTGCTGTCCAGATGTGGTCTTTTGCAGGGACATGCCTGCATTTTAAGTAGGACAATGCAAATATGCATTGACTGCAGAAGCAGTAGGTGCTACATTATTATAAATTCTGGAAAGGGGTGGGGGGGCAATTCTACTTGAAACACTTATAAGTGCACACAACTGTCCCAACTTTTGTGCTCGACACAGTACTCTCAGACTTTCGGGAATTAATAGGTACTGTCGATTTCTATTGGCTGTCAGCAGGTTGCAACTGTAACTTGTCCACAGGATGTGGCTTGGCTGTGCTTCCTGTCGAGGTGAGGGCAGAGGGCTTATGGAATCAGATGGTTTAATCAGATCAGGGAGGATTGTTGACATCAGGCTCAATCTCCCCCTAGCACGCACGCACGCGCACGCACGCACGCACGCACGCACTCACGCACGCACGCACACACACACACACACACACACACACACACACACACACACAAGAAGCAGCAGCAGGGATCAGCTGTGATCAACTGCTCAGTCAAAAGCAGTACCAGACCAGAAGAAAGCACACAGACGATTAGCTCTTGGGCGCTAACACATTTCTCTCGAGTGTTCGGCATCCCACCGTTCAACAGGTAAGGATGCACATCTTGTCGTCATCCTCCTGAGAACCTCTTTTCTATTTGAATGTCTTTCTCACATTCTGTGTGCCTTCTAAAGCAAAGATACAATAATACACAACATATTCTATTCCAACAGCCAGGATGGCTCGGGATATGTCAGATAAGGAAATCCTGACAATGGAGCTGGAACAGTTGAAGAAAGAAGTTGACACCCCTCGGACATCAGTGAGAAATCAATTTCTCTATTTCTACAAGGATAGCCCACAATTATTGTTATTACGCAATCTGTAAAAAAAAAAAATACATCAAGCATGGTTTGGATTATTTATTATTTCTGAATCTAATGGTACATTTTATTATTAACCGTTTTGTCTTTTCATTTTAAATCTTTGCTTTGACAGTTTTTCTGTTTGCATTTGTCTGAAATATAGATGCTGACTGTAGGGTTCCCCAACAAGTCTTAAAGGAGGTTTAACCTCTTCTCCACATCATAGTTTTAGATTTGTATATCTTGAATTGTATCCTGTATTTTTGTTGTTATAAAGTGCAAATAATAAAAAAAGTTTAATTTTAGTGGGTTGTTTCAAATGTCATGCTGGTCAACAGTACTGACTGTTTTAATCCTTTACCCAGGTTATTGCAAACTGTGCCGAAACTATTGCTTATGTAGAGGCACGGGCTGCAGAAGATTTCCTGATCAAAGGTGTTCCAGATGATAAGAATCCTTACAAAGGCGACAAGGGAGGCTGTACTATAACATAGCACACACATATTGACGATTTGTTTATGTCTGTTGTGCTGCTGTAATGTAGACTCTGTTTTGGAGAGAAAATGAATTTAGACACTCCTGTTTTCATCAGTGGATTAAATGACTGTTTCTATTAATATATGTTGGTTAATGTATTTGTAAATAAAAACTGCTGCACATAGCTTTGACCTGAACTATATTTTGAGTTTCAAATGTCATTATGGCCACAGCAGAAGTAAAATATCAATTGAAAATGGCATTGTTTAACAGGACAAAGTCATATTTTAGCATGATTTCTAATAGGATTGGTGAGCCAGGATATATTCCTGTTGGTCAGGTGCTTCCCGAGTCAAAGTCTTAAATCCAATTACCTATTAAGCTATGTAATTGTTTCTGGACTTTTTAAATAACTAATAATTGTGGTCCCACTTTGGGTTTTCCAAAATTCTAGTGAAACCAACAGTAGAACATTAACTGACTTGAATTTTCCATTACAGCTGCCAATGCACATACACTTAAACTGTTTCGGTCTCTCTACCAGAAAAAGCTTCTATTGTATTTGTATTTGTATTACAGCCTGAATGAGTCTGAATGAGATACAGTCTCCATCATTTCTCTTACCCATCAAATCGGTCCATATCAGACAGTTTTTCTAAAGATATCTGGTTACATGATGTTAGCAAATGAAGCATTATCACTGAAATAATATAACTAGGGTTTAATAAAACCCCACGTTTTGACAGGCAAGCCGTCTTCCTCCGGGTATAATGACAAGCGATGCAGAACACATCCTTATAACCAGGTCTGTAGCAGCACACGCATGCTATTAATTAAGACCAAGATAATGTTAATATATTTCTAATACCTTATCTTCCCTTCCAGCCAGCACCTCCACACTAGGAGTATTGGCTCTATGAATCTGGTTAGATATTATCATCTCTGTCCTACTTGTAGCCGTAACATCAAAGTCAAGAGAATTGCACAATAACTGTTGAACAAAGTCCATACATATAATCAGTACTGTGCACATAGTGAATAGGGTCACCTTTTCTGTATGTGTCACGTGGGACCCATCTGGGTTGGGGGCTTGCTTATTAGAGAGTACAGGGTTCCGAGGCTCAGGCCCTTAGAGAGAGTTCTTAGAATTTCAACACCTAAATTAATGCATGAATGCATTTAGATATGCATTTTAAATGGCTGTTGTGATCAAAAATCAATACATTCCAAATGTTTATTTGATATATTCGATGCCAGTGATGACACATTTTTGTTTCTTCCCTTTGATTATATTTCATTGTTCTGTCTGTTTTGTTTCCTGTTAATTTACTTTGTGCTTCAATTTGTTCTTCATTTGTACTGCTGCCACATTGAAGTTGCAAAATTAAGTAAACCTTCATATGTGGTACTATATATGGACCTACCAAGTGTTTAGAAAAGACCAATGTGGCATTTGGAATATGATGGGGTGATGATACGTTTTATGTAAATACCCTATATTCTATTAAATTATATACTCTAGTCTGTATTCTGAATTTAATATGTGGGCTATGTTGTTATTCTGTGTTTTGCACCCAGTAATACAGTCAATGTACTATTGCAGCTTGTAATGCCATGTTCAGGAAAGGATTCTACAACAATCTCTTTCTTATCTTAATTGCTTGTCATAAAAATGAATTAATGGGTTTATAAATGACCACATTGCAGACCTTTAGCACACACCCCCTGTATAAAAGCGCTTGGATGAAGCCACGCTGCTGTCACTATTGCCCTTAGCTTCAGCATACTGCACATGTCCATCATGTGGCTCTTAGTTGTTGTAGTCTTGCTGGTGGTATGGGCAGCTGGAACATACTGGCACCTGTTTGGGAAACCAAGTCCTTTCTCCCTGGAGTCGGTGAGACCACCTGCCCCTCGGGAATTTGACCAGAAAAAGAGAGACAACGTCATCAAGCAAGGTAATGACACAGTGACACATATTCAGCATTTCTATTCATCAAATAGTTTAATCAATTGTATATTGTAAAAAGTGTATAAACACTCTTGGATAAATATTGCATTCAAGATGCATGAATAAAGTGGCATAACTTTTTTGTGTGTAGTGTTTACTGGTTTTAAAAGTGTTTGTATATTAGTCACATATTGTCATACATCAGTATGGCACTATGTGACTAATATACAAACACTTTTATTATTTTATAATCATCTGTCGTAAAGGAATTCACTACTCGAGGTGAAAAGCTTTTCTGTAGGGATCTTGTATGCAACGATCATTTTAATTTGCTCTAACTGCTTTATCTAAAAGATCTGTCTCATGTGTCAGAACAATACAATATGTTAGTTATCTATATTTGATAGTTTATCTTAAATATTTAATGGCAAAGATGTATACTATATCTATGTTGAATGATGTGCTATAGTAGCCTGCAGTACTTATTAACTCAAACAACAAGAGTATAGTTTATGGCAGCAACCTTCAGTCATATCTATGGAAATCGTAAAATATATAAATAATTTTACAGCTTCAGCTTTACCATGACGAGTGGCTATTTCTTCAAATTAAATATAGAATATAGATATATTTAGAAAATACATACTGGTTGCCAGTATAATTCATTACATTTGGTGTGCATATGTCATGTGATCTGTTCCAGGTTTCAGCCTCAACAAGGTGCCCGAAAACCTGGATGCCATTGTCATCGGTAGTGGGATTGGTGGGCTGACGGCTGCAGCCACCTTGTCTAAAGCTGGGAAACGGGTGCTTGTCTTAGAGCAACACGACCAAGCCGGAGGATGCTGTCACACCTTCATTGAGAAGGGCTTTGAATTTGATGTTGGTAAGATGCTGTTAAATATATAATTCAAATCAAGTGTATTTATATAGCTGTTAATAACATTAAAGTCTCAAAGGGTTGTACAACCCATATTTCACATGAAAACGAACAACACCCCTTAAACCTGCTGAGAGGAACAGGTTTTAGATCAAAAACATTTTTTTACATCAATGAGCCATTTTTTTTACTTCATTTGAAATTATATGATGAAGTGAATGTCAATTGATTAAAATGTGAATCATTTAGAAAACATTTTCCAACTGGCCAGCCTTTAGGGCTCGTGTCCACCAAACGCCTTTCTAGCGCTGAGGGCGCCTATTTTCAATACAAACCCTACGTAGTTCAGCGCTGCAAGCACTCAGCGGTTTTTAGCGCTGCGCTCCCGGAACTTTCAGTCGAAAACAGTTCAACTTTTGGAACAGAGTCGTCAGTAGCTTACAGCAACAAGCGCTAGAAAGAACACAAGGTTTTGGGTGCGCTCTCGCCGCTGAAAACGCGTTTGGTGGACACGGGCCCTCACTGTGCTGCCTTTACCCATCCAGGGCTCCACTACATTGGCCAGCTCCATGAGAACAGCTTGTTGCGCATTGCCTTTGACCAGATCAGTGAGGGCCAGCTGGAGTTCAACAAGCTGAGCCAGCACTTCGACACCATCCACATCGGCCTGGGCGACGAGAAGCGCGAATACACGTTCTTCGCGGGCAAGACCGAGATGGAAGCTCACCTGAAGAAGCAGTTCCCTGAAGATGCAGCTGCCGTTGAGAAGTTCTTCAGAATCATGAAGGTGGTGCTGTCAAATCCACACACTAGAAAATTTTGACTGGATAAAGCTCTGGCAAATCACACTGATGTTATGAGATGTGGACTTCACTCCACTTGTTAGTTAGTGGAGCAGCAGTTAGAGGACCTCAGCCAACTGGTGAAACAGTATTACAAGTCAAATCACACCTGTATGGGTTTCTTAGGGCTTTATCAATAGAAAGGCACAAGAGTTTTATTTTACATTTAGCAAATATCGTAGAAGCAATGACGTTTTCAATTTAGCAAATTTAAGTTCAACAGTTGCATCAGCAAATGCAAAAGGCCTTATTTGTGCCATGGGCTTCAATTGCACTTGGAAGTTAGAGTATAGTTAGGAGTTTGATTATAAAACATTACATTTTCTTTATAAATGTATGAATACTAGAGATGTATGTCTTTGAAGCTAAAGGATAATTTCATGCTGACCCCATTTGAATCCCCTGTATTTCTTGTATTATTCCAACAGGTCTCGGCCAGGAAGACTATGTACCTGGCGATCCTGAAACTGCTGCCAAAGTGGTTGTCTTTGTTCTTGCTTAAGTCTGGCATCGCGTACATTTTCTGCCCAATCTTCCGCCTCACGGGCACTGGTGCTACTGCGCTGTTGGACACCTTGAGCAACAACAAGGACCTCCATGTCATCTTCTCTTACCTTTACTATGGTTGGTCCCCTTGCTGGAACAGATCTTACAAATACCTTATCTATCTTGTATGAATGCTTTTGAAAATGCCTTAAGGTGTTCCGCCAAAGGACTCGAGCGTTGTCATCAACTCCCTGTTGATTCATCACTACAAGCGAGGCGCCTACTACCCTAAAGGGGGCGCCAGTGAGATCCCTTTCCACATCATCCGTACAATCCAGAAGTACGGAGGCAACTGTCTGGTCAGGGCCCCAGTCACCCAGGTCCTGGTCAATGAGACGGGAGCAGCTTACGGTGAGCCGAAACGTGTGACTGTGTGCTTATTATGTGTGATCGGTGTGTGGCTGTGTGGGAGGGGTACAGCATGCTATGTGCCTACTGTAAGGAGAGGGTGTAGAGACAAATGTGAAGCAGGGGCCAAGCGCGTAACAGAGTTAAAAACAAAAAAACAAAAAATTCTCTAATGCAATAAGAGCAATTCAATTTCATCATTTAATTTACAGCATATATCAGGAGCATAGGTTACTAGGGATGGCACCGATACGATACTGAGATCTGAGATCTTAGATCTTAGAACTTAATTTATCACTGGAATCGGATCGGTACTCGGTATCGGCCGATACCCAAAGTGCCGATAACAGTATCGGTATCGGGACTGAAAAAACTCGATAGTGCCATCCCTATAGGTTACTATTATATATATATATATATATAACTACACTAAAACAAATATGTATTAAACCGTCTGTTCTCCCCCCTTGTCACAGGAGTGAAAGTGAGGAAGGGCCAGGATGAGGTAGAGGTCCATGCTCCAGTGGTTATCTCCAACTGTGGCATCTTCACCACCTTCCAGAAACTACTGCCACCTGAAATCCAAGTCAAACCAAGTGAGTGAAATCAAATGGCTGGCTGACATTTGATTGAGACACAAACTGTCTAAATGAAATATGACAAAACCTTTCCATTTTAGATATTCAGGAGAGACTAGACCTAATGAAACACGGCAAGGGGTCATTCCTGGTCTTTTCCGGTTTTGATGGAACCCAGGAGGAGCTGGGGCTTGTGTCCACAAATTATTGGTGGTTCAGAAACAATGACATGGACCAATCGTTAAGTGTGACGCACACATATCTATCACATACAGGAAACATTGTGGAGCTAGATTTTAGCGCTCACAAGGGGGTGCCATTGTATAAACAGAAATATACAAAATGGAGAAAAATACTATAGAAATAGAAAATCAATACAACTTAAGTCTGTTTAAAACATCTTACAAACATATTGCAGTGTTGAACTTTGGCAGCAGGTGCTTTTTGTTTCAATCATTATATTTCACTAGAAAAATATTTCAGAACACCATCATCCTTTAATTCAAGATACAATATTTATTTTTGTAGGATGGATGAGTTTTTTTCCCTAAGCAAAGAGGAAGCTCCTGATAACATTCCCATGATGATGCTCACAATACCATCAGCCAAAGACCCTGAGGCCAAACTAAGACACCCAGGTACGCCTCAAGCTGTACCACCTCTAATGTCATCCATTATGGTCCCAGCTTCTTGTTCATTAACACCCCCGACATCTTGGGGGATTCCATGTCCACAGGAAAGTCCTGCATGACCATGTTGATCATGGTGAAATATGAGTGGTTTGAGGAATGGAAGGACACCAAAGTGAGAAAGAGGGGCGACGAATACTACAACTACAAAATGAGATTCGCAAACAACCTCTTTGACTGGGCGTGCACTTTGTTTCCCAAAATCAGAAACAATGTATGATGGTTACACACTTTTAATATAAATAATGTACACATATCAACTATAAGTAGATGATACCATTGTCCTTTAATGCTAGTTAACATGTCTGTGTTCATACTGTGAATCAATAGATGTTGCTCGGAGAGGGGAGGGCCTTGTAATTTTGGGGAGCCTATAATCAAACATTTGAAAATACTAAATTTCAGACTGATATACTACTTTTAGTCAGCAGGGGGACCCCATGTCACAGAGAAGGAATCCCACACAAATGTGTCCATTTCATGTCTATGAAGCATAGTGAGTTACAATAAATAGTTACTGATAAATTAATGAATGAATTAAATAATAAATTGCCTTTCAGCTGGTCTACCAGGAGGTGGCTACGCCTCTGACCAACATGCATTACCTGGGAGCCCAGCGCGGGGCCATGTACTCTGCCGAACACAACCTAGCCCGCTTCCAAGCAGAGGCTGTAGCCATGAACAGGTGTGACACGCCTGTCAAAAACCTCTATATTTCAGGTACGAACCCATGGCCATCTTTGTCACAACATTTATCGAATTGAGGATCGTAACATTCGTAAACTAGTGTTCAGATGTAACCACTAACTGCAGCGAGTGAAATATTTCCCTGGAGGCAAGCAAGGTTGACCGTTTAGTATTGTGGCATATTTACAATAAAATACACGCCTCTGTCTGTTCCAGGCCAAGACGTGTTCAGTTGTGGGATTGCAGGTGCTCTGCACGGAGGACTTCTCTGTGCCTCCACAGTTTTGGGTCAAATTGTCTACATTGACTTGCTGTTCCTTAAGAAGAAGCTGAAGAGAAAAAAGGCAAAAGAGCTGGCCCAAATTGCTATGAAGAAGCATGAGTGAACATGCTCTCATCTCCCTCTGCAGGACAATGGTGGAACTACACTATAGTTAGTATATTGAAGTATATTTTTATTGATGTATAGTTTTTAACTGCTGGAAAAAAGTAATGGTTGTACCTTTGTTAAATAGCATAAGATGTTTGTATAAGTAAATACAGTGGTGATATATATATATATATATATATATCTTAAAATATGATGCTTCAGTTTTTTAGAAAGATTGTTAAAGAGGAGCGGACTGCAATCATGTATTTGTGCTGTAGATTTGGTTTGCCATCACATAACGGTCTAGATAGGCCAACTGAAAACCTCAAAGACATACAGTACAGTACTATTGGCATCTGTGATATATTCTGATGTGCGCTTGTGCAATTTGCAAAAGTGATGAGAAATTCTGAACTGAGCTACTGCATCTTTAATTCTGGAGTGGCAAGCTAGTTCCAGTTGAATAATTAGATGAGTTACTGTAAATGACACAGCTGCTAATGTAAAAATGGTTACAATAAAAATAAAATACACTATGACCATATTCAAAACATTTAGTAAAAATGCAGCATGGATATTCTGAGAAAATAAGTACATTTAAAACATACAGTATAGGCTACTAGCCTATATAGAGCTACTGAATTGCCTGTATAGACCCTCGTGGGTGCAAGTTCTCACGAATGTTGATCTGACCTGGGTAATAACCCCCATGTTTGGGTAAATGCCACACACACTTCACACAAGTAGTGAAGGAAACCTCAGATTTTTCCTGTACTAAGTGAACATTTCCTCAGTAGACGGTGCCTCGATCGGCTGTTCAGAAATAGACAACCGAGGGGATTCTGAAATGATGAATGCCCCCTCTGTTCTGACAGGCTGCGGGATCCCTGTAACTCTCACTATGTAACCCTGATCCCTCTACAGGACAAGCCATGCAACAAGCCCTCCCTGATGTGCCCAGATTTTGTCTGTGCACCTCTAAAAATAGCCTGCCCTGCGTCTTGGGACAAAAGAAAGAACGTTTACCGAAAATGGCAGCAAAACTGGAGCGAGTTGCATGTTGACTTTGCATGACTGGAAACGTACTGGACCATGACATGTAATTACAGGGGAACAATGCAGCCTACACTTAAAGTAAAAATAGATGTGTAATAAGACTTGCACTTTTTCCTCTGATTCACAAAGCAGGAAAACTGCTTTGAAAATAACCCACCTCGTGGAAACACTTCCAGGTGAATTCAGGTATTAACTGGAAGACATGCAGGCTGTCAACTCAACATGCAGCATTTCAATTGCCTGAGAGCTAGCATGACAGGAGAATTGCTGGCCTGTCTATTCTTTCTTTCTTCAGCAGCATAGTTGTTTTCCAGATGTTGGAACTCCTCCCTGTGTGGGGCGGAGCTTGGCGGGCATGTTCTTCTGCAGCCTCCTACTGCCTCCTACAGCCCTGAAACCAGCTAAGCGTCACAGCTGCTTCCAATATGAGTGCTCTCACGAGGCGGTCTGAGCCGAGGAGCCAGACAAGGAGAAGGCCACCCTGGAAAAAGGTTTACATGCGCTAACATTGGCTAACTGCTAGCACTGCCAATTAGGAGTGGCATAGATTGACATATTCTATCCACTGTTGCTTTTCTTCTATGGCTTATGATGTCTTTAACACTAAGAAAATGCAAAGAACTCCAGGTTGCATATCGGTATTTCCAGGAGGGACTGATTATACAGTTGTAAAACTAAACACATTCTGATTTGTTTTACTTTGCATGGCTAGAAATTACATTTTATGTACACTATCCCAAATGTTCTATTGCGTCAACTGATTTGATCAAATGAGGTAAAAACATTTTAATTTAGCCCATGCTCTTACATCCATGGCTCAGATCGGCAGAAACGCACATGCTTTACCCTAGCAGCACATCAGTGGAACAGATGACTCTGGAGTGAGCGTTCACTCTCCAGAATGACTCGTGGCGAGAATCTTTGTTAGGCCCACCTCATTCTCCAGAGAGAACAACACAACACTAAATCAAAATCTGCTCAAGCGGTAACCTCCCTTCAATTAGTCTTGCTCATGTTTCTATAGAGACAATCAATCTAATAAATATCTGAAAGTATTTATATTTTGATGGAAGAAGGGGGGGGCGGTTGTCTTAAATAGTACAACACTGAGATTATCTTTTCTACAAGCTTCAGCTCCATAATCATCACCCTTGCCAACATTGTTATGGCCTCTAAACCTCTGGGATAATTTGGGGTGTCAATCTGAATCAGGTGGTCTATCGGTAGTAAGGCACTGTGCTGTTATACCCTACACTGCACATATCATTAGACAGAATGTTGGACTCCATGAAATGAGGTACTGCAGGCTGGATTGTGCCAGAGGGAACGGTTTTCCAGTCTGCCAGGAAAAAATGAACGTAATAACTAACAACAAAACCGCACAGCCATCATCTATTGTGTGATCATAGTTTACACTGCACTTTAGTAAAAACAGAAGACAATATTCTCTAGCTTGGCTCCAGTTGCAAGCTAATATCATATAGGGTGGCTGCATGGCTCATAAAGAGAAGGTTTTCCTGGTCAATACCGAGTTAACTTTTTTCTTCCCATTTTTTCACACCCATCTGGATTTTATGAGAGTAACTCCTCCTTCTAGAAGACCCTTTCTGCTCACAACTCAGTGTCTCGAGTTACGCCATTTAATGTGTAAGCTCTTCCTAACGCGTTCCACCTCCAACAAGCACCACATGGATCCACACTGATCCAGGCTACAATGCTGCCGGATTGGTCCCATATCTTCCATGTCTGTATCTTATGGGAGCTTGTGCTTACATGATAATTCCACCTTTTGCCTTAAATGGAGATGGCTGCTGAACACTGTTGATTTGTGGAAACTGACTTTTAAAACTCATAGTAGTGTAGCAGGTACTAGGTTCTCAGCAGGAAACCGATGGAGTGCCTACTCCGGGTAGGGAATGAGTCCTTACCCCAAGTGAAGGAGTTCAAGT
>JAOEGT010078179.1:0-15282 GCA_025447795.1 Speoplatyrhinus poulsoni
TGTGTATATATGTATGTATATATATATGTGTATGTATATATGTATGTATATATATGTGTATATGTATATATATATATGTGTGTATATATATATGGGTGTGTATATATATGTGTATATACATGTGTATATATGTGTATATATATGTGTATATATATGTATGTGTATATATATATGTGTATATATATATGTATGTATATATATGTGTATATATATATATATATGTATATATATATATATATATGTATATATATAAATGTATATGTATATATATGTATATGTGTATATGTGTATATATGTATGTGTATATATATATATATGTATATATGTATGTATGTATATGTATGTATGTATATATATGTGTGTATATATGTATGTATATATATATGTGTATATATATGTATATATGTATGTATATATATATGTGTATATATGTATGTATATATATGTGTATATGTGTATGTATATATGTATGTGTGTATATATATATGTGTATATATATATATGTGTATATGTATATATATATATGTGTGTGTGTATATATATATATATATATATATATATATATATATATATATATATGTATATATATGTATATGTGTGTATATATATATATATATGTATATGTATATATATATATATATCTGTCAACGCAGAACAATTAGCCTAGTGATGATACGATAAAAAGAGGATGGAATTGTCTGCAGGTTGTGTGATCAGATGATTTAGTTGGGTATAGTCAGGTAGTGACAGTCAGTCACATGCTGATAGAGTATCACGGGTAATGTTTTCAGTAAACAATAACATTATAGGGAAAACAAACTAGTGTTGTGTATTTTCAACACAGCATTATGCCATGTTTATATCTTCGTGAGCTCAAGACTGCATACTATCTTTATAAACGTGAGTCCCAAAGCTGGGTGCGTGCAAGCTAGTGAGATTGGTGGTACCATGTACCGCCTGTTTTTATAAAAGGCATAGCCTGGGATCTTTGATCCTTGTTTATGTGATTTGTGCGTCATCGATCTCACTTAGATATTTACTATAATACCAATAATATTCACAATTTCAGATGCGATTTTCGTTATTGATGGATTACAATCACACATTTATTGTTTTTCTTTAATCAGCTGTTTGTGGATCAGAATTACAGTTTTGTTATGATCAGAACGTCCACCCACTACAACATCACTCCTGCTGGCGGGAGGTGGATTAACACCAGATTATATTATTCTAATCATAGTACTTAAATAGCCTACCTAGTATATAGAGTTTCTCTGCCGTTTAACAATGTCATTTCTGTCTTCCTGTATCTGTGTCCTGACAGGAGTATATTATTAGGGTCCAGAGGGGTGTGTCCTCAGAGAACAGTTGGCAGGTAAATATGCTTGTATCTATATTGTGTGTTTCTGTTTTGGTTGTGCTGGTGAGGGATCATGTTTTGTTATGTATTGTTGCTACTGTATCTTATTGTTCCAAATCTGTTTCAGGTCATTCGTCGGTATAGCGATTTTGATGCTTTGAACAGCAGCCTGTTGGTGAGTCTCACATACACGTCCCAAACAAATTCCTGATCATCTGGCCAGTTTTTTATCCCATCTTTGGTCCTATCCATTCAACAGGATGTTGTCTTTGTGCTGAAACAGAATGAAAGTGTGATTGTGAACATTTATCTGTCTGTACTGAGCAGGTTCAGTCTTGCGGTTTGTGTCTAGTATTAGGAAACAGGCTTGGTTGTGGGAAAGCAGACAATGTGGGTTTTACATTTCTGCCAGTTAACCACAGGTCAGTATGTCTTACTCAACTTCCTGTTTAAAACGTCTTGCGACATTCTGTGAGTGTTGGGACTTTTAGAATTGCAGTCTTCCATGTTGAAACAGGTGTGTTAGCACATCCTGCTAATCATTTATTAAAGATTATATTGAAACCTAGTTGAGAGGTGTTTTAACACTTGAACCATTACAGTTGTGAGCATATAAAACCTGATTACTGATGCAGCAAGTTGTTACTTTATGGCATTATGTTTATTTCACACTTGTACAGTACTCGTGTACAGTTAACCACTTCCTTTGCCTAAACTAACCAGGTTTTGTATTTAGGTAACTGCTAATAATTTATATACAATTAAAAAGAAAAAGTCACTAGCTACCTAGCCTAACCTTGCAGTCAATATAGAGTGAACATTGATTATTATGACCACTGACTGGGAAAAGTGCAAAGCAATAACCATTTACATCAGAATTCCAAGTAGATATTTCAGGTAGGATTTCTGTGGCCTTGGATTTCCAAGATAAATGAAGCTGAAGTTTAATGTGAATGCAACATACTATAATGCAATCCACACACTTTATTGGTGGTGGACGTAGTACTAGCAGTAGTAGAGATTGTTTAACAGTCAGAGGGTTTTACAGGAAAACCATGAGAGATCATGTGTTTCAAACCAGAAAGAAATGTGTTTGTGGCACTTCAGGTCACCTCCTGGCTCCTGCTCAGATTAAGTCAAAATAAGACTGTTTGCCAGCAGATAGGTTGGCTATCATATATTGATGCACCGGGTGGTGTTTCTGTGCTGTTCCTTCCCACCATCACACTGACCTTACTGTATGCTGTAATATGCTGTAATATGCTCTCATTAACATGTAAAGTTGTGTAGCGGGGTTACAATGGTGACTATATGACTTTTGGTGCCTGTGTACTGTATATCACTGTGACTACATACTGTATTTCTCCCCAGGTTTCTGGCCTTAGTCTACCTCTTCCTCCTAAGAAGTTGCTGGGCAACATGGACCGGGAGTTCATTGCAGAGAGACAGAGAGGACTACAGGCATTCCTGGACTACATTACCCAGCACCCTCTGCTCTCCAGTGCAGAGCTCGTCAAAAAGTTCCTGGATCCAAACAGCTACACCACCAACTACACAGGTTACCTAGGCCTATTATTATTATTATTATTATTATTATTATTATTATTATGATGACATGCTACTCAATAGATGTTCTCCCTCTCCCCCTCTCTCTTTCTTTCTCTCTCACATAGAGATTGCACTTCAGCAGGTGTCCATGTTCTTTAGGTCAGATCCTAAGTGGGAAATCCTGGAGCCACTTAAAGACATTGGTTAGTCCAGTCAGGTCAACATTTCTCTTGCCACTTGGCGATTTATCAATAGATTTAATTACATATTTACAACAGGACCTAGAGATTATAGCTGGTTACCATGGTTATCTGACAATGATGTTTCAGTAAACAACACTTTATTTTTTTTTTTAGGTTGGAGACTAAGGAAGAAATATTTCCTGGTTAAAAACAAAGATCAACCCAAGGAGAGGCAAATTCTGAGCTGGGTGAGACATATAGCCTTCATATATTTATCTTATAATATCATTATGTTATAGATGACAGATCAAAGCTATATAATTTCTGTGTAATTTAGGAAATGGAAAACAAGAGGTCACTGTAACTTTTTCTCCAATGTAAAAAAAAAAAAAAAAAGGTTCCAGTAGAAGTGGCTTGCCAAAAAACAATTTGCTCGTTTACCTGGGCAATGGAGTATATTGCTATTAAGTTACATTTTCCTGTGAAAGGATTTACACTCTGTTATATTGATTGGATTTGTAAATTATTAGTCTATTGCTAAAAGTGTGTTCGCGTGCATGTGTTCCTGCAGGTGGATCTGGGTCCTGATAAATTCCTCTCAGATAAAGACCTGCAGTCTGCCATGAAGCTCCTTACCACTTTGTCTGTAAGCACACGCGCATGTGCACACACACAAACACACACACACATACGTCCACACGCATACAGAAAGACACACAAACATACAAACACTTCATAACACACGCACACACAAACGAACAAACACTTCATAACACACGCGCACAGTGCACAAACTGGCTTGGCTAACCTCCTCTTTCCTCTCATAGGCTCCATATATTTATCCAGTACTGTTCAGTAGCACCAGTGAGAGTTCAGCTCTCATCATCAAACCTTTTAATGAGATGGGCACCTTAAAAGACCTCATCTATAAGGTTTGCATTTGTTTTTTTAATCCATTTTCACATCAACATATTTCATTTTCTTTTTACCTTTAAGTGACCGAGTAGCTGCTAACTACAGTAGCTATTGTGCACTACTGTAGCAGGCCCCCCTTACACCGATGTTATAAAATGCTTAACATGCTTTCGTTAACCAACCTTTGAAAGAATGATTTAACTCTCCAAGCTGTCCTATTTTATGCTGCTCTAAGTAAATTTTTAGGGCCAGGAATTACACAGCAAGATATATGGGATGGAAATCATAGCCTTATATGACATTATTGCATTCCAGTTTTCAGTTTTCAACTCTTTTATTCACAACTCTACATATGCATTAATTTACGAGCTGGTGGGTCATTGACGTGAAGTTACAAATAAGTAGTTAGCTTAGTTAGGAGTATAAAATCAAATTTTAGGGAGCAGTTACTCTTAGTAATTTGACTGTTACTTTTATCCAATAATCTTAAAAATAAGGGCCTAATCCCTATCTACTCCTAAATAAGATAATCGACCGATCTCATGCCGAGCATATTTTCCTCTGTCCTCCAATATCCGTTGAATCCGACAGATACTCTGGGTGTATTCAGTAGACTGAACGTTCAATGAACTTTTTCACTGACTGAACTAACCCTAACCCTAAACAATCTAAAGCGGTCTTGTTGTTAGCCATGTGAGCATAAGTGAAAAGGGCGGGGTTTAGGATTGTCTAATTTAACTAACTAATTTTAGTACTTTTGCTCAAGGATGTTAACAAGTTGGATGAGGACAGGGGTCTTGTATGTGCTGGTCCAGTGGAATTATGTGTGTTTGTGTGTTAGGCCAGGCCCAGGGACTGCTGTCTGAAGAAATACTGCACCTCTAAGAAATGTGAGGGTCTGGAGCCACAACTGCTCTCACTGTATGGACGGCAAATCTTGGAGGTAGACACACATGTGCATATTTGCATAAGTCAGAAATATCTTATGTTATATGGAAATAGAACATTAATATAGACATTAGACATATTTGCAATTACAATATTTACACATTCCCCATGCACAGATAATTTCCCATAAACAGATAATAAATAACTTGGTGTGTGTGTGTGTGTTTGTGTGTGTGTGTTAGATCATCCTTTCTAGTGCCCAAACATTTTCATTTGCAACGCTTTTTAAATAGTGTGTTTTTGTTAAATTTTTGATAATTTCTTACTGGAATGTTAATCTAAATGCTGATTGGTCAGAGGCAAGTATTAACTGGTGTGTGTGTGCGTGTGCGTGTGCGTGTGTGTGTGTGTGGCTGGCTGTGTGTGTGTGTGTGTGTGTATCAGGCTTTAGCGTTCCTCCAGAGCGCAGGTGTTCCCTACGGTCACCTGAGCTCTTCCAACGTGGTTCTACAGGAGAACGTATGTCGCCTGACCGACCTGGAGAACAGCATTCTGGGAGTGCCATCACTGTACCGACCTGCCTACTGCCTGTTCCGAAGGATCAATGTACGCACACACATGCACGCGCGCGCGCGCACACACACACACACGCACACACACTCACTATGACTACTCTAACTCAGCGTTTCACACATTATTTGATATTGTCGTGCGACGGCTAACTACGTATCTGGTAAATATCGAGTTATTACTAAAAATGTACTTATTGATGCCCGTTTTATCTTGTGACAAAGCTTCAGATTTCTTGAGAAAAATACGTATAGTATTGCATTAACAAAAAAACTGGCCAGTTAAAAACATTTTTCTCAGTTTGACTGTTTGCGTAGTTACCACACTTAGGCTTTGTAGGTATGTTTCTTCTTGTATGCCACATTTATGAAGCTTCTGCCTGAACCTGATCCATTGACTGAACATACGTAAGACAAATAGAGAGATGTGTACCTCTCTGTCAAAATGACTGCTTTCTGCCTAGTGGGAACACTGATGTGTAAAACCCAAAACAATATACCTGAGACTGTTAGATAACATTATGATCTGTTCTTACTGGACAAAGAAAATGATCTACAATAAAAGAAATGGAACGTCTTAGACTTTAACTGTAGACACATTCATGTAATTGTGAGAACCTCAAAGAACTCATGCCATGTGTAGATGCTTCATATCACATACAGTATATGAATGTGTGCTTAAAAAGGGTTTAATAAAGGCCTGTCAAATAAAGTATACATAATTACA
This sequence comes from Speoplatyrhinus poulsoni, assembly GCA_025447795.1. NCBI lineage: Eukaryota > Metazoa > Chordata > Actinopteri > Percopsiformes > Amblyopsidae > Speoplatyrhinus > Speoplatyrhinus poulsoni. The sequence goes on from JAOEGT010078179.1 coordinate 6,190, forward strand.
TTAATAATGTATTAAAACATTACAGCTACATGAATGCTTAATGAAGCCTTATAAGCAAAACCTGATATACTGTACATCATTAAACATGTGTTTAATGACTTGTGAACTTACACTGTACATTTTTAAGTAATTGCACGCATTAATAGAAGGAAACTGCTGAAGCTTGTCAACGTGCGTGCGTGTGCGCGTGTGTGCGCGTGTGTGCGCGTGTGTGTGTGCGCGTGTGTGTATCAGACCATAGAGAGTATCGATGTGTTTGCCTTCGGTCACATCCTGTATGAGATGTCGTATGGTCGAAGCCCTGACAGTGTACCTGTTGACCAGTTCCCTCCCACAAACCCTGGTGTAGGTAGGGATGCACACACGCATGCACACACACACAGTACAAAACACAGGCACAATGTTGAGCATATAAAGACCTCTATCTATGTGTGTGTGTCTGTGTATGTTTCAGTGTCCGTGCTACAATCCATTCTGTCAACAGAAGCCTGTAAAACTGGGATGCCTACCATCTCCCAGCTCCTACAAACCTCGTAAGTTAACTACCTATAATACTCTACCATGTCCTATGGTGTTGTTTTTATTTATATATATGAAGTCACACTTATAGACATCTGTTAGAAATCAGTTCATAAAGTTTGAAATCATTGTCTTCGGAATATTCTGCAGGCCATTCAGAGATGTTAAGATGGACCACTCTGAGAAGATCCAGTTTAAGGTAACAGACGTCCCTTATTCTGGTGTAACAGACCAGTTCTATAACCTTCAGAATCCATTCATAACTGAGTTCTAGAACCTTCCTAAGGCCCCGATCACACCGAGACGCGTTGCTAGCAAAACCATTATTTTCCTGGCGCGACTGGCATGCACTTTTTTATGGCGCAGCGCTTCATGTTTTCTTAGCATTTTTTAGACGCGCATAAAAGTTAAAATGTACTCGACTTTTAAGCGCAAGGCACGGAGTCACACTTGCTCGTCAATGTGACAGTTGGCCCAGGCAGCCGTTCTCTTTGGCGCAAGCAGCGCGTCTCTGTGTGATCGGGGGTTAATCAACGCACCTTTGAAGCGGCCGCGCCTTTAGCGACGCGTCTGTGTGATCGGGCCCTAACCTGGGAATAGAATTGGAGTTCTATGCTTCCTAGAGTATTTGCCATATCCCAAGCCCCACCCCTTTTCGCCTTTCCCACCTAGTTACAGTAACTAGGTGAGACAAGTGAAAGGGGCGGGGCTTGGGACCGGCCAATCAGGGTGAGCGATCAGAGGTGATAGCTCACTGACTCTTCGCAGGTTCCCGGCAGGCTAAAGGAAGCACTGAGAGCAGCCAGGGAGAGCCAGGAGAGGAGACTACAGGAGGAGCAGAAACTGGTATGTACCACCGACAGACCTAGCTTGATCACCTAGTCACCTCCATCACAAAGCATCTGACGTTGCCACAACGCTGGCACATCATTTTATATACTGAGACCACTTCATAGCTTTATGCTGTATCAGTGTCCTTATTAAAGGCGTCTTGCCCTTCGGCAGACATCTTGTAACACCACGAGGCCAGTTGCATTAGCTCAATAGGGTGTTGGTTATTTTGGGGGGAGGGGCAGAATACGTGCATCCGAACGTAATATTTGGCATCAAACATCTATCTATCTATTGAGAATTATTTCTTTGTGGTCTGTCTCTTTTATATGCTGTAATGTCTCTTTCCATACTGTACCCGATGCATAATAACATCACGGTCCACAAGAGGTCATGAAGATAAACACGAAGTAGTGTTTAGGTGCCGGGTGTGTGTTAAGGTGTGCGTTGTGTGTCCCAGATCCACCAGCGTAGACGTCTGAGCCGTGCCCAATCGCATCACGGCTCTGAGGAGGAGAAGAAGAGGAGGAAAATCTTAGCCAGAAAGGTCAGCACGGGCGCACGCACGCACGCACGCGCACACACACACATACACACACACACACACAAAAAGCTCCTGTAGCTGGGTATGTAGAGGTTGTTGTAATGATTGTGTGTGTGTGTGTTTTCTTGCAGAAGTCAAGACAGTCAACATTTGAGCCTGAAGAAGATGTCTCTGTCAAGTACAACAATAACTCTGGTAATGTAGTGTTATTTCTACAGATGGACTACGGCAAACATTGTGGTGCTCACTTACTATTCTTTTTTTTATTTTTTTAGATATTTCAATAATTTCAGTGATTAGAACTGCTACCTCAGACAATACTACAATATATTCAGAGATACAGTGTTATTACTTCCTACAAACAACATATTTTGTTATTCAATTTGTTAGCTAGTGTGTTATTTACCTGAATTGTCTGCTACATTTTTAGGTCAGTTGATAGCTAAGTTATCAGTTAATAATTTTGGATAAATTGGATATTTAGTTAGCTAGTTAGTTATCAGGTTTTAGTGAATTGGTTCTTGACTAGCTAGTCTGGTCTGTCTTAACATAGGTTCTGGAGCCAGCTCTCCACCCACGTCACCCTCTTCCCCCATCCCCCCTCCTAACGCAGGTAGGCCAGCTGTCTGTTTATTCTGTTGTCTGGACCTGTAATGCTCAGTATGCTGTTGATCTATCTATAGGCGTATATCTTCCTGAATGTAAATCTGATTTTACTGTATACATTTGACTGCCATTCTAATTGTAATGTACATATGATTATACTGTGTGTCTGACTGTATATATGTCTGTCTTAACTGTCCCACAGTTTTTGTTCCATGATATTTCAGACAGGCATCAGTATGTCTTATTCAGAGCATATTTTCTCCAATCCTCTTCTCTAAAGGCAGCCTCTTTATACTGTTATTTTTTTTTCTGGCCATCTGATTGGCTAACGGTCTCTCTTTCTCCTCCCTACTGTCTCCACCAATAGAGCATGCTCCATTCTGAGCCTGTCGCCGGGTAAATATGATGAAGGTCTCAAGTGTTGATGTTTCATTTATTTCTTCTTTCTTTATTTTTTAAGATGACGTACAGCCTGGATTTCTAGCATGCAATCCAGTCTATCCATGCAGCCCTTTCCCATTTCTCTCTCTCTCTCTCTCTCTCTCTCTCTCTCTCTCTCTCTCTACCTCTCCCCCCCCCCACACCTAGCTAGCTGTCCCTCATACCAGGGTTTACATACATCTTTAAAAATATCACAATCTTCGCCACCTGCATGACAACCCTCAAACAGACCAAACTGGAGATTGTGATGACTCGATTCTATTTTTTAAGATGTCTGTGTCTGCGTGTCTGTCTGTGTATTTTGTCTATTGTGTGTTCTGTCCATCTCTGTCAGTTTGTCTTTCGGCATGTCTGTCTGGGTCACTCTCAGTAATCTATAAAAGAAAAAACAAATAAATAGCAAACAATCACCCCTTGTACCCCAGTCATAGTCTTAAATGGTGTTAAAGTCAGCACCTAGTGTTGCAGCACTATTATTTATTGTATCAGCAACATGCTTTTTTTATAATTTACTATGACAACGTTCGAGGAATTCTAATGTATTTAAAATGGATGCAATACACACGTTACCTGCCCCCAGCCAGTTTACAGTGCTCTGATCTGTTAGTTCCTCATAACCTTTCAAATGTGCGAGTCCAGAACAACAACTCATTCTGAATAAAAGGACAAATGTCACATGATCAGACAGAACTTCTAACACATGACTAACTAGCCCAGCTTAACCAAGCAGTAACCGTCTTGCGCCCACACACACACACACACTTTGCTTTGTGTGTTTGTTAATTAGGATCCCCATTAGCTAACGAGATCGTAACGATAGCTGTTCTTCCTGGGGTCCGACAGCTCAATAGGTTGAGGTGCTTTAAGGGGCTGTAGGTAGTATGTCAGAGATAATACATTGCGTGTAATTTTGTTTGAAAAGTCAAAGACATCCATCAGCTATCGATAAAATGTTCCATGAGAATATCTGCTCTGGTCGATAGTCTGCCTCTATATAAAGTCTATATAGATTTTGACAGCTACTGGAATGTTTCTGTCACGTCTTATTAGTCCTGATTGGTCTGTAGAATCTACCTCACCTGTCAATCACATGAACGCGCACAAAAAAGGGTTGTCAGATCAAAATAGAACAAAATGACTGAATGGATGTCAAGATATGGATTCTCTCAAGATATCCAAAGTCAATGAGCATGTCCCCTAATACCCTTTTACTGTTTGACGCTAGTGAAGTTATGTATTTGTTGAGGTGATATGATGGCTTAAATAAGCCACAGTTGCCACCAGCTGTGGGAGATGCAAGTACAGTAGTTGTAGAAACAGCAGGGTGTCGACAGACAAACCGGATGCATACGTGTGCTTCATCATTCTTCTTTTAAGGCTTACGCTGCCAACAACCCCCACCCCTCTCCCCACCGTAACTCCGGAGCAGGTCTCCAGGCGGAGGAGACGGGCCGGCTTGGCTTCAGTTTACCCTCAGTTGAACCTGCGTCAAGCCTGCGTCGGCGCTGCTATTCTGTGTGCTGCCTCCAATGCCCACCCACATGTTGTTTCCGCAACATGGGGGTGGATTGGGGCTCGCCCTGCGACCCTGCGGCCCTACAGATTGGTATGATCTGGTACGTTCTCTCACACCCTCTCCCTCTCTCTCTAATCTAACCAGGAGTCCAGAAGACAGCTCCTCCTCCCCCTCCCCCTCCTCCCCCACCACCTCCCCCCCCTGCCTCCACCTCACCTGCCCGCCCTCCCCCCAGCGGCGAGGCAGGGGGTCGGGCCGCTCTGCTCAGCTCCATCCAGAGCTTCCGGAAGGGCGGTCTGCGAACGACGGCGACGTGTGACCTTAGCAAGCCTGTCCTCTGACCCCTCTTCCCCCCCCCCCTCCCCATTGGCCCTTGTGTGGCGACAGGTTGCCGCCAGTGATGCCGACGTTGACCGTAACCGAAGCAACTGTCCGTCAGCCCCCACGCCCTTCCACCCCCTCCTTTGCTTTTTTTGTTCTTCTTGCGTTTCTGTGTCAGATGCCATTGTGCTGCAAAACAACTGTCCCGCTGGGGCAAATGACACTGAGCCCACTGTTGTACTGTACGAGGGAGGCCTTGGACAGCCTGGAGACTTTGGAACAACACTAGTGTGGGAGCCACGTTGACGGGTTACAAGCCAGCGAACGCCCTTAAGGGAGTTTGAGTCCCGTGGTTGTCTGAGGCTCTATCGGCAGGACTGTGGTCTGCTGAAACCTTGCCGACTCCTCATTGAGACAAGAAATGGACGTAGGTGGTGTTGGACAACCTGAGCCGCTCTGGAGCTCCTGGTGGAATACCCGATTTTCCTGTTTGTCCAAGACTGTAGAAACCTTACCTCAGGAACTGTTATACTGTCCTGCTTGATATGGTCTCTGCTCCAGCACCATCTTCTTCCCAGACAAGCAACTGTATATACTTTGGAAAGATACAAGCACTTTGCAGCGATGATGAGGAATGTCACACATCGAGATTAAAACAAATCACTTAATTTCAACGAGGCCTGAAAACGCACACAAACTTGATTTGTTCAAAACATTGTGATCTGATTGAGCAGTTGTTATGCTATAATATACTGTATGTTCTGTATGGCTACCACATACTCCCATATTCCAGTACTATGATAAATCTGTTTTACTTCCAGGGCTTTTTAAGTTATTATATTGTCTCTGTCTGATTGTATTTTATTCAACATGCCATATAGATCCGTGTGCCTATAGAAAACATAGGTTGTATTGATATAACATATAGCCTCAACAGGGGTCCTTTTGAAACATTTAATAGTATGAAAAGGAGGGACATTTGACAATTCAATTTCATTTTTATGTGCAATTCTGCTTTGATGATGGGGAGATAATTTCAGAATATTTCTTATATTTCTGCACCTTACCTCAAATGTGTAGAGGAACATTATCATCAAACATTTTGTCCTAGAGCTTCATTCAAAAAACTAAATTATTGTTTGGAGTTTTATCAGTGGAAAAACTAAGGTACATTATCTCCATCCTTCATGAAAACAGCTGGCGAAATAATATTTTTGTAAATTTAGATTTTCTGAATCCTCAGAAATGTAGGGCATTGTTGAGTCAAATTAAGTACACAGACAATCTATCCCAATGAAAATGATGAATATAGACACTACGTCTAATGGCATTTTGGGAGTACCCATAACCTCCTAAGAAGAACCACTGTACTGTGTGTACGTGTAGGAGGTGGTCTTTAATAAAGGACCTAATCAAGGAGCTGATTCTCCGTGTACTAACCAGAATAACTCGGAATGTTTCCACAAAGGCCACATACTTTTAGTGTGTGGGTGTGGAGGATGGATTGCCTGTTTAATTATGGGGAGGACCTGTCTTAGTGCCTATTGAAAGCCTAGTATTTACTGTGATTTATGTTGTTTTGCCAAATGGAAGAGAGTAAACAAGAGAAAGTAGGTTTTAAAAATACACCCAAACATCCATACAAAACATGGTTATTCTTTATTTTTGTTCACATCACTCACCACTTTTCACATATTTCCATACCCGCATGATGGAGATTCCAGATTGATCACGGTGTCCCAGAGAATTCTAAGCAATGCTCTTCTTCCCATCTGAAATCTTAAATATCATGTTTGGTCATCTCTAATGCCTACACATTGTAGCACATAAACCTTGACAGGACTCGTTCCTTGAGGAGGACAATCATGGGTGAATCGTGGGCAGATCTATCATCAGATAGATAGATCGTTTGTGTTCATGTTTTATAATATTATTTGCACAATCTTTGTACCAATTTTGCTGAATGTCTGTTTACAAGGTTTACCTCAACATTTTAAATTTAGTTTCATGACTGCTTTTCAAACTATAACTGCCCCAAACATTTGTTGACTTGGTTAGTGTTCTCCATTAAAATCGTTGTGAATTTTTAGCAGGAACCTACCATCTTTTACTACTGCTACAGATACTACGACATTGTAAGTATTGTTTATTGACAATTGTATGTCTATCCATCATTACAATTTGTTATAATGTGCCATATGACCCAAACATACAGTATGAAACAGCCCTCTTGTAGATACATATTTGAGAAAAGGTAAAATGTGCTTTACCTAGGCTATGAAGGTGGAAGTTTTATTTACTATTCTTTATATAAACCTTTAGTTATCTTAATGTTTTTCTCAAGTCAACCTTCTGGATTTGTCAATGCCTGGAAAATGTAGCTCATTCCTACTTTGAAATATAATTCCTTATACATGTCCTTTTTTAATGGATAATGAAAATGTTTGTGTGATTATAATGTGATTATAATATCCTGAGAGGTCTGGAGTGAGATGCTGTCAGGTTGGCCAAGAACAGTGTTGGTAGTGCCAAAAATTTGATATTAGTTTGATTTAACAGGAAAGTTAACTGAGAACCAATTCTCATTTGCCACCAGGACTATGAACAGCCTGGTGTTATTTCTAAAAGTGCTGCTAATTTTCACTGAGATACATTAACCTAACCATTAGGCCTAATTAAATGAACATTTTGAACGATATAAGGCCTGAGCCAATTCATACTTTTATTAATAATTACTAAAAAAAAGTATTCTGAGGATAATGATTTTAGACTAAACTTTGATTCGAAAGACTACTGTTTTTGGTGAATCCATTGCATATAGTTACGCCCTTGGAGAGCTGCTTTTATTGTGGGGCCGGCTGAAACGGGTTCCACTTTGAAATCACTACCGGTACATGATAGCATGGCATATGTGCTGGACATCCTACGGAAGAAAATATGTAATGTCTATTGGCTCAATCTCCAGCCAATCGGTTTGTTCCTCCCTCTCGCAGACAGCAGGGCGCAGGCAGAGGACAGGTTAAAGATGGCGTCGTTGAGGTCTATGCTCCGCTCTGGAAAGGCAAGGAATGGAATTACTGTCATATGTAATGTACTAATAAAGTTCAAACTCTGTAGATTACATGTTGTAGTAGTAACGCCCCCTTCTTTTTAATAGAATGCCGTGTCGGTTGTCCTGCGACGGGAGTTTCACAAAACTGCACCGGCCTCCGTGCAGGTTTGTCACTTTTCTGATGTGGCTAGCATGCTAACACGAACAAGATAACCTTCTGATTATGTGCCAAGGAGAAGTATTAAAATCGCACACTAACATTGTCCTATTTTTTTTTAAATAGTATCAGGGCTACGACCAGTATGTACAGCATATAACGTAGATTATACACTCTATATCTGAAATATAGAGGATACAGCAGGCTACGGTACTTTTAATAATTTCTTTAGCACAGCAGTCCCAGTGAAGCAACTCTGCTTTTCTATTTAAATGTATAATGTGTGTGTGTGTATGTATGTGTGTGTGTATATATATAGTTGGCTCGTCTTGTTTTTATATACTGTTGTTTTGTTTGTTATGTTTGTTTGTTTGTTTGTTTGTTATGGTATTAGTTGTGCATTATTGTTGTGCGTTGTTTTACTGGGATATGTTATTGCCAGGTAACAGTGCGTGATGCCCTGACCCAGGCAATGGATGAGGAGCTGGAGAGAGATGAGAGGGTATTCCTCTTAGGAGAGGAGGTGGCACAGTATGATGGTGCGTACAAGGTAATGATAAACACAGCACAGGTGTTACATGTTACGTGGTACTTGCATAAAGCTTAACCAGAACAGCATAGTTGTAATCAGGCCTAGGGAAGTTACATGTACTACATTATTTGCAAGCTAAAATCGCTTTATGGAGTTTTATTGCCTATAAGCTTACACCATCTTGGTGAATCGGGATTTCATCAGACTATAGTAAATGAGAAACAATAAATGCAAATACATGTAATTTAATGTTAAAAAACAATAGGCATTACTACACATTTCTTCTGACGCTGTTTCAGTGGATGTGTCCTTGGATGTTCTTTGCCCTCTCACCCGCTACATTTAGGAGAGACAGCAGCCAACACTATTGGCCAAGACGAAAGAGTCAATAACCTATTATCTAAAATAATAACTGAAATATTATACAACTTTTAAAATGGTTGCATTACATTACTTTGTGCACATGTGTGTTATATATACTGTATATAACATTTACATTTTTTAACCCTCGCGCTGTACTATGCGTCAAAATGACCCGGTGCACTTGCCAGTAGAGGGCAGCAACCACAACACG
>JAOEGT010078190.1:0-15282 GCA_025447795.1 Speoplatyrhinus poulsoni
TTGTGCAGCTCGCCAGACCTCATTCACACAAACAACTTGTGCAGCTCGCCAGACCTCACTCACTCACACAAACGACTTGTGCAGCTCGCTAGACCTCATTCACTCACACAAACGACTTGTGCAGCTCGCCAGACCTCACTCACTCACACAAACGACTTGTGCAGCTCGCCAGACCTCACTCACTCACACGACTTGTGCAGCTCGCCAGACCTAACTCACGCAAACGACTTGTGCAGCTCGCCAGACCTCACTCACACAAACGACTTGTGCAGCTCGCCAGACCTAACTCACACAAACGACTTGTGCAGCTCGCCAGACCTCACTCACACAAACGACTTGTGCAGCTCGCCAGACCTCACTCACACACACAAACGGCTGCGTCAAACACTCATTTCATTCATGGGCGCCCCATCACATCATCACGTGCCCATCCACAGGGAGATGAAAGCAGCTCAAGAGGCACTTGGCTTTATTAACGACACTACTGGACTGTCTGTAGCTCTGTCACTGGAGCAAGCAGGAGGCACCGTGTCGTGTTACGTTATGTTATGATGAGTCACTACAGTGGCTGGCGCACAGGCCCTCCAGGACCGGAGTTGAGTAGCCCTGGTTTACATGGTAGAATTCTTCTTTCAATCGGGTTATGGAACGGTTATACCACCACTTTGCGGTTGGAGTGAATGTGGGGGACGTACCCTGTTGAAGACGGGCAACATCATGTAGAGCTTCTCCTCCTGCTCCTTCTGGGTCATGTGACGCGGGGGGTGACACAGCTCGGAGAAGAGGCGTCGCAGGTGCATCAGGCCCAGAGCGTTGTCCTGAGGGCTGCACTCCTCCTGCCGGGGCCGCCCCATGATCCTCTTCACCATGTTCATGTTGACGGGAGGCCTCGCCAGGCCACAGCCAGGCCTGGGGAGGGGGGAGAGAGAGAGAGAGAGAGGATGAGTGCAGACAGAATGATAGAGAAGAAGAAGAGGGAGAGAGCAGAGAGGGTTTCATTAGAAACGATGAAAACAAACGAATCAAAATACACACACACACACACAACATAACGGAGTATAAAAGGATAACCAATAATACTGCTACATGTGGATGTGTTACTGTATACAATGCAAGAGGATATTAAAACAACAGGATAGCCATTATATGAATACAGGGCATCAAGGCCCCCCAGGTGCGGTACCCACCTGGGGGTTCAAGAGACATTCGGTCACGTCACATGAAAACACCAGGGCACTTAGAGCACAGAGCTGCCAGATACCACGATGACAAATGTCACTTGGCATTGGGCCACAGGCAACCTTTTACTTCAAAAGGATTCATAAACTGAGGTAAAGACACATTTTCATATTTTATACTGCTGAACTTCACATGGTCACGCCGTTGAGAAAAACACTAATAAATCCACCTAGAGCCACCAATATATTTTTGTGGCATCATTTGAAGGACGTTGCGATCCGGTTACATCCAGCTCTGAATACTTATGTCTTCTTTCTCTCTCTCGTCACACTGGAGAGAGAGAGAGAGAGAGAGAGAGAGAGAGAGAGAGAGAGAGAGAGAAATGCCAACCATGGACGTCAACACTAAATAAAGTCCACAACTCTGCTGAACTGGCTAGCTTTCCCCCTGTGTGTGGGCCTGAGTGCCACATCAATATGGGGAACCGTAGAGACGTGCGGGAAGGCCAGGGACCGGAGACTTCTTGCAGTGGATTACCTTCACTTGAGAGAAAACAAACAGCCTCCCCCCTGGGGGTTGTGGTGGATGGCGGGGGGGGCGCTGAATGCGCTCAATACCAGCACGTTGGAGACGTGTTTCTCATTACGTAATGCGGCGCTTATTCGCTCACATTCTGCCAGCTTCCCCAGTAACCATTCAAAAACATGTGAACAGCCACTCAATCTTAAAGGCTGATGACAAAGCAGCGGGCGTGGTGGAACAGGAAGTGTCCTCGATCATGTCTTTACAGTCAAGGCTGCAGGCTCCCTGCAAGAGACTCCTATTCTTAAGTGTTGTTAACACGTGGGGTGTTGAGAGAAGGTATTCATCACTGCCCCAGTTCTGTACACTACGATGCTACATACTGCTCAACAATCTGAAAGCTCCCTGCTTAAGGGCACTGACACGGAGGTATACGAGACAAGCCAATACAACTTTCCCCCCTTGGTGGCCTTCCATTTACTCCATTAAGGTTCATTGTGTAACAGATTCATGTATTCTTCAAAGTGTGATTCTCTGCTAGCGTGGAATATTAACTGCATATAATGTAGGCCAAATTAAGGACACCCTGCTTGCATTGGTCTCCATATACACAATTAATCAAATTACTTCATTTAAAACACTGACTGCAATGTTTGCAGCAGAGGCGGTGAAAAAGATGCCGCGTCTTTAATAAAATGTGAAGTCTGCTGTTCTGAAAAGAAAGATGAAGTTGATATCTGAATTACACCAAAACGCCTCTCCCTTCAATGCCACGGGTTTCTTCAAAAGCTCCGTCCACCACATTTGACACGCACTGCCAAGGCTGGGACAGTGCTGTGTGGTGCGGTCTGCACCACTTTGTTTATGTTCCAATTGCTTGCGTAGCAACACCAGATTATATTTTCAGAACGCACACAGCTAGCCAAGTAGACATTAGCTGAATTTGAAAGGTGTATTGTATTGACTCCAGGTCTAGTCGTGCCCAGCCTGCCAAACACTCCCTGCCTCTCCCAGTGCCTTGGAGGACCTTTGACTGACAGTCCTGACCAAGAATAGAGACTTGCAGGGAACAGAATAGAAGCGGGAACTAGCTTGCACCAGCTAGTGCTATAGTGTAAGGCTCCCTCTCGTCCCTGTCACAATGAAACAATGACCAGGGTGAAGCTGCTGGCGCGGAAGAAAGGGTCACACTGTTTTACTGCCAGCGAGCGTGACCCAGCAAACCACATAGACTTCACCCAGGCCCATAATGCCTTGCTCCTTCGGTATGGCAGGGCTCTCTCTCTAATATGATCAATCCTGATCACAACCAAACAAATGTGTGATCTAATGAAGTCAGGGATTACCTGAGCAAACATGACATCTTCTATTGTTATGTATTGAAGTACAGCTGGGAATAGCTTTACCGTTGATCGTCCTCTTGTCTTAACAGGTAAAGGCAGCTATTGCAAGCTTCTCAAATTCAACAAATATCTTCTCGCAATTTCGCTATTTTACCGTTCTGTGTGATCAAACAATAATCTGGTACTTCTACACAGGCGTTTGTGGCGTGGTATAGGAAGGTGTGTGCGGCGTGATTTAAGAGTATGTGTGTGGTGTGATTTAAGAGTGCGTGGCGTGGTTTAGGTTTAACCTGACATGCCAGAGGAATTGTTGTCACAAGTCCATCTGGGGAGCCGTACATTGGAACCGTTTGTAAATGGCTGTGCTTTCAAAAAAATACTTGGCAGTTAATTGGATGAACAATCTGGTTGTTTTCGCTGTCGGCATCATGGTCAGGACACATAAACCACGCCCGTATGGCTATAAACCCGACGCTGATTGAAAAACCCCGCCCGTATAGCTATAAACACGACGCTGATTGGAAAGTTCAGTTGCTGGCTTTCCAGGCTGATTCTCCTGGCGAAATTAACACTCGGGAGATCAGGATGGTCTTGCGAGGCTAGTTTAGGCTTGCCGACAGCGAAAATTACCAGATGGGTCATGCAATCCAAAGGTCTCTGGTAAATAACAGAACTGCACTGTGATGAGACACATCAATGCTGGTGTTAATTGTTACGTTGTTATGTGTTTATAATTGGCTCTACATGTCATATCTGTCTAGTCCAGGACCTGGCTGCTTCCAACAGTACTGCTCATCCGCTCGTGCGTCATCAAATTCAAATGATAACTTTACGTTAACAGGGTCCCCCTCTCAGCCCCTCCCCTCGCTCAGATCATTTTTCAAAGTTGTGCAGTGGGTGGAGTCAGGCTCAGAGCTGAGGGTGAAGTTACACTTTAATAAACACCATAACACATATCCAAAGCTTGGGTTAAAAGCACAGAACTGTGGGTACATTTACATTTAACAACTTTTGTTAAGGCCATTACTTGTTGGTCACAACTGGTTCTGACCGGGGACTTCTTGCTGTTGCTTGCCGGAAAAGAACAAGAGGTCCAAAGGAAAGACCCTAAGCATGGTTTGGTTTATTGATTTACTCAAATAAATTATAGGTATTATTTAATCTGCATGTTTAAAACACATAAGAGGACACTGAATGCATGACAGCGATCGTAAGATAATGTACACCTGGCAGAGGTGAAAACATAATCCGCTACTTCCACACAGCCCTGGCTCTGTAAATGGAAGCACAAATAAAATGACAAACACCGCTCACAACAACAAAGCCCCAGCCTTCGCAATTTGTGTCCATTGTGGGAGGCGGAGCTTCTGAGGAAGCACCAGATGGCATTAAAGGAGAGGTGTTTTTGTTTTGATCTTGAATTTAGCAAGCGTTTTCCAGAATTACCTACTGTATCTTTAAGACATGGTTTTAACCGCCGTTAGGGAGGCTGTGAGGCAAGGAGCCTAAACCTAACCCTAATGTTAGGGTTCAGAGTCACTAAGGCTCGTTTTGAGAGGGAAAGGAACCCACAGTGTCTGATTTACATGATGGGGCAGACTATTATATTCCCAGAAAGGCCCACAGATGAAGACACAAATGAAAACCCACTTTGCTTACAGGACATTTGGTTACTGTTCCTGTTTTGTTTAACAGTTTTTAATAGTCATATTGTTGAGGAACTGCTTTTACAGTTTTCACACATCTACAAGAGGAACTATATTTAAAATCACGTCTTGCTGCTAGTTTCTCCATAAACTGAGAGAAAAGAGCTTAATTTCTGGCTGTATGACGACAAGGACATCTTCACCAGACTAAAACACAATGATGATATTATAATAACAGTTTGTTACTAGCGACAGCACAGGCCAGTGTAATCAGAACATCAGAACACTCTCACCCCCCCCGGGGGTGAGAGCAGTAACTGCAACTTCTTTCCAGAGTCAATGAGCAATCATCTTAAATAATTGTGATTTCAAAACTGACCACAATAATTGTGATTATGATGTGTTTGCATAATGGAGCAGCCCTACCGCAGAAGAGACCAGTTTGACCCTGGGAGTGATGTGGAGGTCAGGAAGACAGAGCACTCTGTGGTGGGAGGGGCTGTTACCATGACCGCAAGATGTAAACAAACTCTCCACATACACACCACTGTTCCTTCATCTTGCTCCCCCTACAGGCAATAATCAAGTAACACGAGAGGCCAGAGATTTGTCCTGACAGAATAACTGTCTGTAAAACCTGCTGACAGTGCGATAGATAACTGAGGAAGTCAGCCAATTTGATTTAGTTCCGTCAAAGAAACCGCAGTTTGAACTAAATGCCAACAGCAGACATGAAGGGTTAAAGACAAGATGGCAGGTATCCGTGCTAGCAAGACGCTCCTGTACCATGCTTTAACCACAGACTGTGACGTTCTCTGCTAGCCTGAGCCAGGCCCCCCTCTGGTCTAAGACAGGCAGGCTGTTAACATCACAAAGAGGAAGCTAAATGTCTGGCCAGGGCTTCGGAAGAAGCGGGCGTCTCACATCTGACCCACATTTAGCCGAGGAGGAGGCAGTACATCAAAGTTTCAGCGTGGCCTGACACGGGAGGTGAAACGCTGCTGTCATGAGGTGAGCTGGAACGCTAGTCTGGCAGAGCCAGCCTTTTACTTTCTGTGAAGTCTGGGACACCATTAGCGCTGGCTAATCGCCTCAAGTCCCGCCTCCTTGACAGGAGAGGTGCATCACGCATCAGACCACAGCGCATATGTGACGTAGCGCTAAGGCACGGAGGAGGCTGAGACTAGCTTCTCCCCACGCGCTGGGCAGCAGCAACATACAAGCCAGGCAGGAAGAACGATTCAACGAGCAGCAGAAATGCATCGGACAGCAGAAAACAGTGAGGCCAAAAGCAGAAACAGATTTAAAAATAACCATCTCACCGGAATAAGGTGCTTGACTCACTGTCGAAGCTGGGAGCATAAGGGCTAAACAAAAGACAGATGGGGAAATGATGGGAGCTTGTGTTTGTGTGTGTTCAAATGTAGCCAGTCTGTAGCCAAATCTAGCTAATGTAGTCAATGTAGCCAGCCTGCCAACACCACCATGCTTTACGAGGACCAAGGGCGTAAAAATGTGTTGTCATAGGGATGGGCTCACATGGATGACAGATCTTGGGGGGGGGGGATACTGGACAGAAGAGCAAAATACTGTAGTGCCATCAAATGTATGTTAAATAATTGACTCAACTACCGATAACTGCCTGCATTTTAAAATTCGGTTTTAAACCCCCGAATCGGTTCTGTTCGGGGGTTAGAACTGTTCAAACTGAATAAGTGGATTCTAAACTTTCCAAATCTAGGTTTACCTGCTGCAAGATCTGTCTGAACCAACATGCTCAACATTTTAATTAAGGCATAATCTGATTAGGCCAAAATTAGACATTAAAACAAACCGTTTTTTTGTGGCTCTGGTCTCCAGAAAGGAGTAGTGGAAAGCACTATATACTGTGTGTACTGTACACATATACTGTGTATCTTATTAAACCAACTATTATGTCCCTTTACTCCAGGATCTGGCTGAAGGACATAACAAACAGATTAATGTCCAGGATGGCTAAAGGTCTAAACCATTTTAAGGAATACTGTAGAGCAGACGATCACTTACTGTAGGTTGGGCTAATAGGTTAATGTATGATTACTGTATTACTCTACTCTAATGCAGTACATTATATGACTCGACATCATTTACAAAATTCCGCCAATAATTAGATATTCTTTTAAACCATTTAATGTAGTTATTTCAGGAACAAGGCCTAGCTAAGGAAAAAGAAAACAGCCAAATATGCGTGAATGTTGTATCCTCAAAATTAGTCTCTCCAATGGGATGGCAGCCTCAGTGAGCGCCTGACAGAGATGGAGGCTTCTCTATCGCCTGGGAAACGAGAGGCAGCTTGCGTCCTGGAAAACACAGACCTGTGCGGTGGTCCCTCTCTGGGGAACCACTGTGATGTGAGACAAGAGCATGCCAGGTCACCCAACAACTGTGTCACCAGCAGTCAAGCAGTCAGCAGTTAAACCTAAAGTAGTAAAGCAGGATTAAATATAGACACAATAGCATGGACAGAACAACTTATTTAGGCACAATTCTATATTTTTGTGCTGTAACTTGGATACGGCAAAAAAAAAACATCAAATGAAAGAAAGAGGTGAATATTGCTACAGGTCTAATCCATAGTCCAAATACAATCTGTAGTTTACACCACCAACTATGAGTTGCACAGGCTGTCCTGAACAACTAGGATAAGGCTCCATACTTGAGTCACAAGCTGACCAATAAGCAGAGCAGACATCTCCAACTCCTGCCTGCTGGTTTGAGCTCAATATCAATAAACGTCAGGTGCTCCATAATGTTGACGAAGATAAATGTCTAGCGTGTTGACACACCATCTTAAGGGCTATTGTGTTTGCACATAGCTAACTTGTCCCATATTTGAGGTCGGCCTGCTGTTAGCGTAATAAGCAAACGTCTGCTATAAAAACATCACAACTCACAAGACCACCCCGGTCTCGTGAGCTTCAGTTTGACTTCGCTGCAAGAATCAGTGGAGAGCTTCAAATCCTTTCGACTGAGTCCGAGTAGCAACTGATCTTACCGATCAACGTCATACTGATAGCTACGGGCATGGTGTAGGTGTGAAAGCAACTTGAAAACAACAACGACAGACAGACGTATTAAGACGTAGAAGTATTTTTTGTGCCTGCCCTTTCCAAACAGTTGAGATGGACGTCTCCCCAGGTGAACTAATCAATTTTGCGTGGCCGGTTATTTCAGGCAAAGCAGTTTACGGCTAATTGGCTATTCCTCCCAAAACTCGTTTGATGGTCTGTAGTCCTCCCTCCTTGCTGTAGTCCTCCCTCCTTGGTCCTCCTCACTCAAAGTATTTACAATAAGCCTGGAAAGCTCCTTGAACCTAAAAGCTAATTGGCTTGGTTGTATTCTGCTACCTTTCCGGTGCTAATGAAGAAAGAATAAGCGTCTGCAAACGGTAAACACCCTACAGCCAGATCTTATGATCAACCATATATGTTTCCTTCAATTCATTCTTTTTGGCTATTACTATCCATCCTAAACATTGTGCACCAGTCCTTTCAAGGTGCTAGGTGAGCATGCAGCCCACACACACGCACACACGCACGCACGCACGCACAAACGCACGCACGCACACACGCATGCACACACACACGCACACACACACGCACACACACACGCACACACACACACACACACACACACACACACACACACACACACACACTAAAGGCTAGAGCCACATCAGTCTTGCTAGGCAGTAAACAAACCCTGTCAACAAAACTCGTCATGGAAACGAGTGCATCAACCAGGGCTACCTGTCGTTACCCCTGCGCCCGGCGAGCATCTCAACACATCTCCAACGAGAGAGAGAGAGGAGAGAGAGAGAGAGAGAGTCCACGATACAACAGAGACACAGTCTCCTTTTCAGGATTCAGCAAGATTCATCTTTTGCCTGTCTGTCTGTCTCCCTGTCTGCCTGCCTGTCTGCCTGCCTGCCTCCGTGGCTGTCTCCCTTGTTGTCTGTCTGTCTCCCTGTCTGTCTGTCTGCCTGCCTGCGGGGACTGGCACAGATGATTTGCTCTGTCACCATCTTTGCCACATGGGAAACAAAGGGGGGGGGGCTTTCATGGTCGTCATCACAGTGACACACGGGACCAAATCATCTCCATGGAGAGGAGGGGGGGTGCATAACCACGACTATCGCGACAGTAGAGGACCAGTATAAATGCAGATTATGAAGACGTAACCGTGTCAGGCAGGCCGGGCCTGGAGGGAGGAAGAGGTTCACACAGCACTGGGAATGTGGCTGCCAATGTCTGCAAGGGTTTAATCTGGTGAAGCATCAATATGAACTGAGCTCTTCATACAGGAAACATTATGCTGCATCATCTGTAGAGCATCTAAACACAGATTTAAGATTACATTTAAGAAGACAAAATGTGAATATAGCGAATGAATATAACGACTTATTGAAAATGAGTCAAAGCGGTTATAAAAATACCAGCAAATTATTTAGGTGAAAGTGAGTGGTGAAAGAAAAGGAGACCTGTTGTAACAAGGCTTCGGTACGCCCGCAATACACACTTGTAAACCTCCAACTGTATCCTGTATGGCTGCACAGGGCTTGAGCCCTCGTACTCAACAGCTTTGTCCATTGCTGATGAACAAGGTACAAGAAAACCTCAGTAGAAGTCGAACACGCAGACCATTACACTATCCTACTGATCACTAGTATCCTACTCCTAATGATGAATTGTGTATAATTTCAATATGATCCTGCTTATGAGTTCCTTGGATATTAATTCACTTCTTTATAAAATGACAGGAAGTATAGTCACCTTTCAGGGGGTATTTGTTGACAAACCTTTACCATACGTTTCATATTGTGTAGGTTGCAATACCACCCATTAAAACATTTTAAGTCCACATCCCCTGGCATTTTAAAGACAATTGTTCAGCCTTCTTTCATTAGTCTGTATGGAAATGAAACAGGTAGCCAAACCAGACTACAAACCGTACAGTTAGCAACTAAGACAATTGCAAATGCCCCCTCTTACCCGTAACACACACACACACACACACACACACACACACACACACACACACACACACACGGCCCTCCATCCTGTCTTTAAGCGGCCTATAGCAGTTCCTCTAACTGAGCCAGTGGTCTGGAAAACTGAGTCAGCCAAACAATCATGTGAACAGGAATGTACAAACACAAAGGTTGGCTCCTTAATTCACACATTAACATCCAACAACCCAATTCTGTTCACTGTTCTAATGATACTGAATTGAGATTAATGTTACTGCATTAATTATTATTAATCAATCTTTGTATAACACGTACTACAATCTTATAAATAGATACACTCACCATGATCCACAGTAAACAGATATCTGCAATAAAAATGCAGTTCTCGCTCTGCCTAGTGTGTGTGTTATGTATAGGCTTTATCTTTTGTTCTGTTTTATTTAATTGAAACCCAGAGGGTAATTCATCCTAGAAAAGAGTGATTTACTGCTTTGATCATTGCATGACAACTCAGTACAAGCTTCATAGACACTGTACTACAGTATATTAATGTAACACAGTGTGTGTGCGTAGAGTGGCTTACTATGAAATGTTGTGCTCTTTAGATCCCTTAAGGGCTAATTAAGAAGAATTTTAATCTCCTCAACAGGAAAGATGAGAATTGATAAACTACAATCTGGTGAGAAAGTTCAAAAGCAGCAGCTTTTCAAATACCAGGTCTTATCGACCCAATAGGTTCTGCATGGCCTGAGGGAACTTACCATGTTCTCAGAGGAAATTAGCATTGGCCTTGGTCACCCAGCTAAGCCTCGTGTCAATTCTACATCAAGAACAGGGTCCAAGGGTCCAACAAGGCTTAAATCCTAGCAAAACATCATAGGCTGGAGTTTTGTTGTTTTAATACGGAATGAAAATATAACGTTAGAACCCCAATGGACAACTTCTGTGACAAACTGAACATTTTTAAAAATGCCTTTAGTGTAGGATAGCCACTCAATAAAACAAACGCATCTTATGGTTTTCAATTGCTAATTGACAAAACTAGGTAAAGATGCAGAATTGCGCAGAGTACAATCTAAACGACAGCATCATTCTTCACTATGTACCATACTGTGCAACCCAAAGTCCATGTACGCTACCAGTAGAGATAACCATCAGCTTGGCAGATATTGGGTTTTTGAGAAACAAAGACAGTCAACAGAGGTTTTGGAGGGGCTATTTTCTGGTTCATCGCATAGACGCATACCACAAACAAGGTATTAGGACTAGGTACAGAAGAGTATGGGTTCTATGGGTTAAGTAATGTGTGATGACATGTAACCAAACAATTTCTTATCTTACTATCACCACTAGAACAGAGGGATTCTGCAGCATAAGCTTTCTACTGTAAGATATGAGAAGGGTCACAGGAATATCAAAACCACAAAGTTATTACATTTTAGGGAAGATCACTTCTGCCAGGCCTGTTCAGACTTCCCCAAGCACTACCAATAATGTCCTTTATCAACATGACATGCCATAAATGCCTACCTATATCAGGTTATTGCAATAAAGTGGTAGTAAACAAAAACAGGTATATATTAAAAAATAAAGTAAAAGATATATACACACACACACACAATTTACAATGCTAATAATCATGTTTTCCAAAGAATGTTTTCAGATATGCAAACAAACTGCACAGTAGCCTATAATAACGTTAAACTAATCAGTTTCTGTCTAGAGTTCACCCTGTAATGCCTACTAGAATTGAATATCATCATCCAGTGACAAAATATTGTTCCGTCTAATCAATAGTCTTTTACAGGGTTTGAGAGTCAGCATATCAAGTTTGGATAGCTTGGTCATCCAACTCGTCTAATACACAGATAGAGCAATCACACTATGGTCAATAATATAGCATTTTGCAAACCTATATGCGCTTCTTCACACGCAGGTAGCCCAAGAAGAGAGTTTAAATCTCCATCAGGTAATTGGTAACTATTTACAGACAGGCAGCCAGTCATCCATAGTATAGTCATGGACAATGCCCTTACTGTAGGCCTAGTACTGTTTGAGCTCGGCCGCAGGTATATTTCTCCGGAGTCAAATCAAAGCAATAAAGCAACCATAACACCTGTCAATACACGCCATTTAGTCAGACAGCTTTCAAGGCAACCAAACCTCTATTACACCTTGAACTGTCCGTTGGCGAAACAACAGCACTGGTCATATAATACAATATAACGCGGAGGTAACGATGTGTCATGCTGCGAATATATTATCCAAATACTAAAATGTCTTAATAACTGTTTCGAGCACGTTATAACCATACCCCACGCAGTGGGAAATCCGCAGTAACCCACCACATAAGGGTAACAAGACAGCAGTAAGTGACAAATCGCCAGCCCCAGCCCGCAGCATCATCCCACAACATAATAAATAAGCATGGATTCTACGGCTGATGAAGCGGCGTTTTTTTTTAATTGGCTCTAGTCTGACTCAAGCGGGCTGTATGCAAAATAGAAATGTATTATTAGAATGTAATCTCTATTAGGCCAACTAGCACGAAGACCTTACAGACCGAGTTGCGACAAAGAAACCTTTGGAAAAGCCAAATGATTTAAGAAATCACATTATACACAAATAGCGTGTGCTCGTATGCGGACGAGGCCGCGGACAGTCAAACGTGTAGGTAAAATAACAATGTAGGGGGCAGGGGGCAATTCTGGCACGACACCAACATTCCGTCGGCTAGCTTGCAGCGCTACTAGCGCCTATTAGCCTGCTGGCAGCTGATTCTGTTTTGACAACTGGCAGGCTGCGAGCTACGTGTAAGCACAAGGCCTGGGGTACATCTGTGGTCAATGTGGCTAGCCGTGTGAAATCACGGGCAGGTCCGTGGTGTCGCTGGCTAGGTGTTACCATAAGCAAGCGCTAACGTGGCTAAGAGGCTAGTCGTACGTCTGGATATTCGCCCTCCGCTTACCGATCACTTGAGAGCAGACAGCAGAATATTCCCGTTCAACGACTGGGGATAAATCGGAGATATGTCAACGGTATCGTCACTTTTCTCTTCTTTATCCATATGTCACGAATGATGCTGTAAACCCAAAGTGGTCACTGCCCCATCTCCGTCTGCTGGTGGCCATCTTTAATCTTCAACATCCAAACAAGTCAAGTTCGTCCCGCTGTGGAAGCTCTGCTCCCAGCAGCAGCAGCAGCAGCAGCAGCAGCGCAAACGCAAGGCAAGCCTGCCACCTCCTGGACGTTGTGTTAACTTTAATAAAGAAGACTGAATGGGAAATGCCTGTAAAACATAGAGCACAACCCGCGGCCACACGACTTGGAATGCTGACATCTGCTGTAAATAACAAGTCACTTGTTTCAGTTTACATGCTCCTCTTGTCCGATCATTTGTGTTTTCTTCTTTTATTTTCCGTCTACTTTTTGTATTTCATTTTATTTAAACTTTTTTTCAATGAGGGCTCTACATGTTCTTTCATACATAACGTGTTGGCTTAGAACAAATATGTTCTGTTCTTCACTAGCCTATATCCATCCATCCATCTTCATCCGCTTATCCAGAGTCGGGTCGCGGGGCACTAGCCTAAATTTACTTTGAAAATAGGTAGGGACTCCAACAATTATCAATGGAAGTACCTGGGAACTGTTATCGACAACAACTTGAAACTTGACGTCAATACATCTGCTGTTTGCTGTCTATAAAAAAAATGACTTCAGAGACTGCACTTTCTACGATGACTGGACATTTTTTAATGTGAACAAGATCTCAACAACATCTATGATATAAGGAAGTCTTGCGGAAGCACGGATCATAACTATCCATGACCATCCACTCTTAGAAGAATGTGTTCTTCTCCCTACTCGGCAGAGGTACATGCTCCCTAGGGTAAAAACCAATAGGTACAAACTTTTCCTTTGCTCCAAGGGCAATGTATACCTTAAATTATACTAAAGCCTGGGCGGTAGATTAAAATACCAAGAATTTACTGTACGTTGACAATGCAATGTTTTATGGTCTGAGTATTTCTGTGCAATAGATGTTTAAGGTTATTATTAAGACTGATGTATCCACATTTGTCTGTTTTATTTTTTGGGTTTTTACTATTTTACTGCAAATCAAATTTCCCCTTGAGGAACAATAAAGAATGAACTGAACTGAACTTTGCAGTGAGACCTCTCTAATTACATGGCTTCAAAGATAAACTATTAGTTAATAAATGCCTGCAGCATTTATTCACTTTCTAAATACAACATTCATTGTAGACTGCAGCAAGAGCTTTATTACATAAACCCAGAAGCACTGATTCAAGAGGGAATCACGCTGCCATTATGAATATTCACATAACACCTGGTAGATGTTGATCCATGTCATGTTTATCTCTGCAGTACATGGAGGGCGATGCGGTGACTAATGTGTCACTATGGACTCAGGAATATTGGCCCACTTTAAAGGCATAGTCAGTCATTCTGGAGAAACCTTGTAAATGGTGAAAACCAAAGCGCATATGTTCGCAAAAAGGATTTGAAACGTTGAAACTTGAGTGCGCAAACGTTGAAACTTGAGTGCGCAGGCACCAGCCACAGACAGCGCAATACATCGTTTAAATTCAACCCTCTTCTTTTGTTTAGAACATTACTTTCAAAGATGGTGGAAAATATCCTAGCTACTTACAACATGCAATGTCAGAAATGTTTTAACATGCTGGTTTCCTATATCGCTTAAGACACAAAAGAGGAGGGGCGTTCCGTGTTGGCGCCCAGGACATGCGGGCCATGGGCTCGCTGCAGGCACCTGCAGGCACCGGACGTGGCGGTGTTTCTACGGTGCTGGCTCCTGAAACACCCCCAGTGTTGTGTTGTCTGGAGGATCAGGTTGTCGGCGGTAACATCCCTCCCATCTGGAAATAAGGCTCTATTTATTACTAAACTTAAATGAGTACAACCCTCAAAAATGTCCACTTGTGTAAGAATCAAGATTCAAAAGATAAGTTAAGGATTGACACGAAATGAAACAGGAGCTGTGTCTGCAGGAGCCTGCAGGACGGAGATCATCTGTCCCCCTCGGGGAATCGAACCCCAATCTCCCACGCAGAGAGCGGACTCTCTAGAATGCAGGTTAAAAGCCATGGGCCCTGGCCTGCATCGCCAGAGCGTCCTATGAGGTGTCAGAGAGTGAGGATTAATTTACTGCACAGCTACCTGCTGGCCACCATTACACATACATGTAGTGAAATGTATCTTCTGCATTTAACCCATCACTCAAGGGAGCAGTGGGCAGCCGCTGTGCAGCGCCCGGGACCAACTCCAGATTGTTGGCAGTGTTTTAATTATTTTTGTTGGGAGGGGAAAGACAACGTTTCAAATAGCTGGTGTTCTACAGAAGTGAGCGAAAACTATTTGCGCTCCGCCTGCTAAGATGACGTGACAGGAAAATAAATAGGCTAGGATCGAGTCAATTGAATTGCAGCGCTGAGCGCAGCTAGATTAAAATATGCAAAACTTAGTAGACCTAGGTGCGTTAATTGCTACGACCGAAAGTCACACTGCGGCAGATATCACACTGAGGAAATATATCCTA